>JAODOY010037142.1:0-20952 GCA_025399855.1 Forbesichthys papilliferus
CGTAGATGACAGTGTGTTCTGGTGCCAGGGCTTTATTACATGTCGTAGATGACAGTGTGTTCTGGTGCCAGGGCTTTATTACATTTCATAGATGACTGTGTACTGTATCAGTTCACATTCTGATGGGAAACATCTACAGGCAAAATATAGGGACATTACTGAAGATGCAAATGCTAGATACGCAAGTGGCCAAAAATGATATGCTGCTCATTTTTAAATGTACACTAAGCTATTGTAAGCTAATACACATTTTGTCAAATTCACCAAATCTCTCCCCGTTCTAGCGGACCAAGTT
Organism: Forbesichthys papilliferus; assembly: GCA_025399855.1. NCBI lineage: Eukaryota > Metazoa > Chordata > Actinopteri > Percopsiformes > Amblyopsidae > Forbesichthys > Forbesichthys papilliferus. The sequence continues at coordinate 296 of JAODOY010037142.1, forward strand.
TAGCAGCACAAACAAAGTGGTGCAGACCACACACAACAACAACACCCTAAAATTCATGGAGTATTTCCAATGTGTGGGGCGGAGCTTCTCAGGGAAGCACCCTATGACATTGAAGCGAGAGGTGTTTTTGTTTTGATTTGAGTTTGAATTTAGAGAATGGCCTTTGCTATACCTTTTTTAATGTGTGTGGTGTTTTTTTGGCCTTGCTAGCATATACTGCGGTAGTATAGTCTAGTTTGTATGCCACCAGGATCTCCATAGACCCTGCCCTAGTCCAGCCCAGCACAGAGCTCCTGGAGCCAGTCAACCTGCTCCTGCGTATTAGGAGGAACCTTGCTGCCACCTGGTACAAGAAGATGGCAGCGGTAGAGATCGATGGAGACCTCAAGCCCATGAAGGTAGCTGCCGGTCTGCATTGTGGTTGGTGTACAACACAATATTGAGTTAACTTTCTCAAGATTGATTGATTGGTTAATTGATCGACTCTTAATTTAATTGGTTGATTGAATTGTTCATCAACTAAGCATGGATATCTTCTAATTATTTACTATTGAGCCTTAGGAACTAGTTAACATATTTTTATACAATGTAAAATGACACGATGGTCATATCAAGACATTATCATTCTGTTCTTCATGTACTGACAGCCAAACTACAATAACAAATATTGCTTACTACATATATTTTCTATTTTGGCAAACCTTAAAGCCAGTGAAGGTGTGAACTCTATGTAGATTGATATTTAATGTTTTCAGCTCCTTTCACTGTTAAAATGCGTTCCACTAGGTATGGTAGGAACAGTGGGACAGCAATAGGTATGTAGGTACAGTGTCATTAGCTTGTGGTTCGTTGCATACTCTCTCTGGCCAATATCCATTGTCACTCTCGTGGCTACATCTCCTGTGTTCTGCCTCTAGGTGGCACTAAGCCAGGATGACCTGAGCGTCCTTCTTAGTATCCTGACAGAGAACCTTGGTGAGGCCAGCAGCCTACAGCCAGACAACCCTGACCCTGCAGCAAGCAGGCAGGCTACCAGCCTACAAGTGAAGGCTACTGGGTCCCCTCTTGGAGGTATGATGGTATTTATTCTATATACTGTATGCTTTATTCTGCATTAAGATGCTAATTGATATGCAAGTGGTAGTTTGTAATATGATATCAGAAGTCATTCTACTATGAAACTATGAATACCCTTGGTTGAGAGGAACTATTTTCCTGTCAGCTAAATGAAGTGTCCGATGTTATGGGGATCCCCTTTAGTCTGTGCCCCCCCCCCTCCCCCCCACCTCCATCCCGCTAATGATTTGACGTACGTTCATTCAGAGGGTGTTGACAGGCGCCAGGGCAACAGGGGCCAACAGGAGGATGAGGAGCCTCTGGAAACCATGAAGTTCAACTTCAAATTTGAGTCTCTAGGACTGGTCCTGTACAACAACGACCCCAGAGAGGTACCGAAACACACAGTTGTTTAAGCAGACACCATTGGGTCTATAATATTGGCTGTACAGTAGGATCCAAGTCTGTTGGACTCTGCATACTACCCTACAGTGTGTTCATCGTGACACCACTAGCATTGTCTGTATCTGCTTGAAGATTGCAACGCCGGCAAATATGCTCAGAATAATAATAACAACACATCTCAAGTCACTAATAAATGAGCAGAACAAGCCACTGCGCGTGAATCTACTTAAATCACCTAAATGAGCCAGGAGCTCGGTGGAGCTCAGAGGAGCTCAGAGGAGCTCAGAGGAGCTCAGAGAAGCGCAGAGAAGCGCAGAGGAGCGCTTGCTAATTGCGTTGCAACCAAAGCACACCACTGTAATTACAGCAATTCAGCCAGGCATTTCCCCAGCTCCTGTTAACAGCATAGTGAATGACTTCAAAAGTTGATCGGCAGTTATTATGCCACACATTACTCCCACATGTAATTCAGCAACTTATATTGCAGATTTGTCTTTACACAAACAATACACACATACAGTAACAGACAATCAGACTCAATAGGACGGTATTGGCTTTAGACTTCTGGTATTTGAGTTCTTAGTCTATAGGATGGGGGAGTAACAATAATACATTTTATTTAAGGATTCCTTTCAAGACACTCAAGGACATCTTACATTACAAATACAAAGACCCATAATATAAAAACATTTGATTAAGACAGCATACATATTAGACATGCAAGATACAAATACAAAAGTGTGAAAAGTAAAGGAGAATGAGAAGAGATTTCAAATACAAATGTGTTTGTTGTGGTCAAATATGGGAAGGTCAGTAATACTGGCAGGGGAATATAGCCTGCACAGTATAACACAATCAGAGGTTGGGAGCCAGGGAGTTTTAAAAGAAAGGCGTTCAAATAGGTTAGAGTAGGTTGCAGGTGTCTGATGAATAACAGTATGAATTAGTTGTGTAATGTTCTTCTCTCCCAGAGTAACGGCTCAGGCCAGAGGCAGGACAGCCTGCGTCTAGGGGCATTTTCCCTCCACGACATGAAGGCCTCCGGAAAGCTCCTGGCCAATGGCAGCATGGAGGTAGCTACCATCCTCAAGGGCTGCACCCTGGATGACCTGAGGATCGGCTTGCAGAGGGTTACCTCAAGGTAGGGCCTCAACGCAACCCACACTAAAGCATCGGGACGGGCAGGACGTCACTGATCGGTCCCTATAAACATGCTGTCTTGATCTGGTCTACTTATTATGGGTCCTGGTTGTCCATGGCAGACACAGTGATATAGTCTGCCACCCTTATCCCTTACTTCCAGTATTTATCCTTACCAACTCCATTACCATGCTACATCTTGTGTACTCTTGTTTTAACTTTGAACTCTTCTTATGGACATAAGCATTCAACATAAATATAGGATTTTATTTTGTTTTTATGTAAAGCATCTTTGGGTGCGATGTACAATTAATAGTATTAGAAAATGTATAGTTAATTTGTTTTTCTTATTAATTGAAAAGATGCCAAATCGTTTTATATTCAAATAACATTTTTATTCAACATATACTGGAACATTCTCCAATGTGTGTAGGTCGTAAATACAGTACATGACACATGGCACCTTGGTGTGTAAGTGCTGACTCACCACGTACTAGCATAAATCCTGCTTTACTGGAACATTCTAAATTACATCACATGTGCAGGATGATCGGCAAGCGCGAGGAGCAGAGCTCGGAGGCCATGATTGACATGACGTACCGCCAGGCCCCGGGAGGCGACAGGGAGGTGGTGGCCGTGCTACAGAAGCTGTACGTGTGTGCCAGCATGGAGTTCCTCATGGCCGTGGCGGACTTCTTCCTCCAGGCCCTGCCCCAGAGTCCCAGCCAACCAGCAGCCTCCTCCCATGCTGAGCGGCTGCCTCTGAAACAGACCACAGAACCCCGAGTCAGCGCTGACCCCAAGACAGGTGAGGGTGAATGGGTACGGCCTGACACTGTGCACAACTAATTAGAAGCAAGTTGTGCTGGACTACGAGGAATGTGTCCAGGAAGATAATAGAGAATGCCACGTGTTTTACTGGTAGAAACCGTGCAGCATGCACACTGATCAAAGCCTAATGCTAACGTGTAATGTTAATCAGTGGATCTCAAATGTTTTTGGCTACTGTACTCCCATTCAATTATTCAGCCCTTTACTAAACATTTAGAGAGAAAAAACCCATAAATATAGGCTTTGGAAGTATAAAAGGAATATTGAAAATGAATCCTTAAAAACAAGTGGAACATACAGCATAAATAAGATGCTACTTTTCTTTACATATACAGTAATAGTCACATACCACCTGTAGTACCTCCAAGCACCACTAGGTGAACCCCTGTTGTCACGTGTGCCCAGCTTCCCGGGCCAGCACCAGGCTGCGTGCGGTGGTGGTGGACCCAGAGGTGGTGTTCGTGGCCAGCCTGATGAAGGGCGACGCCCCTGCTCTGGTGGCCTCCTTCCAGTGCGACTGCAGCCTGCAGCTCCAGGCCGACGGGGCCCAGACCATGATGGCCAACCTGCGGGAGCTCAAAGTCCTCGCCTGCCCCTTCATCCGCAGCAAACGGGATACGGCGGTCACCACGGTAACCGCCACGTCAGATAGGATGGGGCTATTGTGAAATCTAATAAAGGAAGCATATCTATTTGAAAGGGGCTGTAATTATGTGTGTGTGTGTGTGTGTGTGTGTGTGTGTGTGTGTGCGTGCTTTTGAAGGCATACGCAGGCACATAAAATGACTCCTATTTTAATATCTGATACCAGGGATATCGTCAGACCTATTTTGGAGAGCTGTAGCCCATCTAAAATATAACACCCCATAAATGTGTCTATTGTTGCATGATATTGCATGATCAATAATTATTATGCAGTTATGATGAGGCGCAAGTACAATAAGATGGCCAACAATAAAATGCATTCTTTAAGTAGTTTTCTTTTCAGCTCGCTGAACGGTACTGAACTAATTTAACAAGTAAACTCACTCTCAAAGGGATTGTATAGATGGTGCTATGCCCCACCCCATTTCCCATAGTTCCTTGCTTTGTGTTTGTTTGTGCTGAATTAAAGTATTAAATGTGTATTTTCACTTAAGTTAGCCTTACTAGTTTCAGTGTGCCTGCGTACAACTATTATATTGATTGTACAGCAGATGAGATGTTGATAAGACCATATTACAGAACGTTCTGTGTTGAACGGCTTGGTTATTTATTCTGACTACTGAATTGGATGTCATCGGCATTATTTGCATGAACTCTCTCTTCCTACACACTACTTGCCATTGTTGTGCCTCTTGCTGGTGTTTAATAATGTTTAAATTTAATTCTCTAAATTATATTAGATCAGTGTCTAACACAATCTTTACCAAAAACAAACATAGTTTACACCAGTTGATACTCAATATATGATTTCAAAAATGTTGGCGGCTTAAAAAAAAAAAAAAAATTTTGGAAAGCATGCCCCCAGACCCCCCTAGTAGAGGTTTAGTCCCCTATCCATGAATCTCTACTGACGTCCCTGTGATACATCAAACGGATATTAAAACTGAGATAATTTAATACTGATTTATTACTGATTTATTAAATCTTTATTGGTGACATTTGAAAACACAGTGTCCTAATCCTAATTTTGAGTGTGTTTTCATTATTATATGTTTGGCCAACAGGTGTTAAGGCCATGCTCGGTTGTCTTGGAAACCAGAAGCCATCCTGACCAGCCACTGAGTGGCTCTGTGACTGTAGAGGAAGTCATAGTTAAAGTGAGTGTAAACTCACTTCGATCATGTGACGTGTAACAGTGGAACACATTTGCAGCCACGCCTGTCTCCTCCCTCCGGTCCCCAGATCTCCCCGGTCATTCTCAACACGGTAATGACCATCACAGCTGCCATGACGACCAGACCTCAGGACAACCAGGAGGCCGAAGCAGACGTCAGCGACCTGTGGTCCGTCATGAAGATCTACGACTGCAACTACTGGTTCCTGGGCGTGGACCAGGCCAGCGAGGTCACGGAGAGCTTCAAAGACCAGGGCAAAAGCAGAGTGGGCGAGAAATTTGTCATGGAGGTCAAGGTACTGTGTGTCTGATGTACTGTAGCTAGCTTGAGTTAGCGTACAGTAAAACCTAGCTTGTTAAGTCATTGAATGAATGTGTTTACACAACACATAATTTCATAAACTTAATAATGACGTACCTGCCCAGGTTAGGGTTAGGTGGCTTTAAAATATGATTGCGAATGCCATATGCGTATGCCATGCCTTTTGTTTGAATGAATTGTCCCTGTGTTGACTTGCAGGTGGTCCAGGTAACCCTGGAGTCAGGTTTAGGGCACAGGACAGTTCCCCTGCTCCTGGCTGAGTCCTCCTTTAGCGGCGTGGCTAAAAACTGGTCCTCTCTGCTCCACCTCAGCGCTGACATGATCCTGGAGGTGAGCTGTACTCTGTAAAGCTTCCCATTGGGTCAGTGGTGCTAATTTATTATACTGTACTAAAACCTAATACACTTGTGTGTGTGTTGTAGGTGAACTACTTCAATGAGACCCATGCGGTGTGGGAGCCCCTTATAGAGAGAGTGGATAACGGTAGACGTAGATGGAACCTTAAACTAGAGGTACGATAATGGAGCGCCATTTTATGTAGTGTCATTATATTAGCACTATACAGCACTTGGCACCTTACACAGTAGTGCTGATAGCGTTCAGCCCTAATAGATAATGGATTAGTGTGTGTTTTTTGTTATATAATCCCGTCTTGAGATGTCTGCAGCTCGTTGAGCGGTGTATCCGTCGTCCATTCTGTTTAAACGTCTTCTTCCTGTAGATGAAGAACAATCCAATACAGGATAAAAGCCCCGTTCCTGGAGATGATTTTGTAGTTCTTTCTGAGGCTCGCACAGCTGTCAGCATCTGCTCCAAAGACACCATGAACATCACCATCTCCCAGTGTTCCCTCAACGTCTTCCAGAACCTAGCCAAGGTATGAGGTACCAGGATGCTGTTAGTTCTGCAGACCACGAGGGAAGAACTAATAATGGGTTCCTTTGATTGCGTTTCTGTCAATTATAGCTGATTGTAAGCTAATACACTTTTTGTCAAATTCAACAAATATCTCCTCGCATTTTGCTGCTTTACTGTCCTCTGTGCGTGTTTAAAAAACAAAATGTGATACTTCTACACAGCCCTGGCTCTGTAAGTAGGAACACAAACACAGTAGCGAACACTGTTCACAACAACAAAGCTGTTGTGTACACTGGTACACAAGGCGGCACTGCAGAGGGATATTGTTTTGATTTGAGCTTGAAGTTAGCAGGCGTTCTCAAACATTCCTGGCCCTGCCTTTAATGTACAATATAAAAGGTGCTAGAACTGTATGGCATATTAGACAGCAAACATAACACATAATCTACATTTTGCAATTGCACGACATCCGTGCGTGACAGCGGTTTACCTTGTGATAGTTTCTGTAGCAACCAATTTCCTTTTCATCGTGAACATCGTGTCTTTTATTTAGATTAGATTAAGGTATATTGTGGATGAGCCAAATCATAATTCTACCATGTGCCAATGTACTCAGCCACTCAAACATCAGGGTGGTTAGATTCACGTGTTTGAGTTGGCAGGGCAGAGGCTGTAAATCATAGCTACTACACTGTGATGTCTGAATTAAGTCCGGGCATGTTTGTGTAGTTAAAGATGAAATGTAGTACAGCTAAGATCATATATTGGTTTTGTGTATCATTTAAAGCAATATTATTTTAGGCGTGAATAGTTTTGTTGTAAAGGAAGTACATGCTTTTATTTTAATTGTTTGGTTTACAACACTCACACAATAGTGTATTCGTAAATCCCATCCACATGTGAACGTTCCGTCACTAGGCCTTCTCCGAGGGCACAGCCTCCACCTTCGACCACTCCCTGAAGGAGAAGGCCCCGTTCACCGTGCTGAACTCCCTGGGCATCCCACTCACCGTACAGCACAGCAGCAACCTGCGGCCGGTGGACCGGCCTCCACAGGAGCGGCTCCACGAGGTGATGGTGGACCAGAGCATTGACCTGGAGCACTCTGTGTTTGAGTCCTCGTCCAGGGGCAAGCTGTCGGCTCTGCAGCGCCAAGAGAGTTGCTTGTTTAACCTCAGCATTGGTCAGTGAGCTAGGCCGCACGGCATCCTCAAACCCCCAGACAGAAAACTACATATCCCATCAGTAAACACCAACAGAATGACTAGCGTGCAATACAGCAATTAATCAAGTGCCATGAAAACAATATGCAATGCGATAATACCCAACTTTGCTTTTATGCTAATTAGTCCTTAGTTAATTGTTTTGCTTCAGGCTGCTTTATAAATATTGAATGTTTGCACTAGATAAAAGTAATAAATGGCAAAGCCGAAGCTCACACATTTTGCTGAATGTGTTGTGTTGCTGTCATGAAAAATTAAACTGTTAAAATAGGCACATTTATTTAAACTAATTACTGTGTACATTACTGTAGAATAAATTGCTAATAATGTCTGGTAAGGACCTGCCTTACAACAGCCAGCCTCTCCCAGCCTATTGCGGACAGTCTGAGCACTAATGAAGGGATTGTGTGTTCCTGGTGTGAACCGGGCAGTTGTTGTGGCCATCTTGTACCTGTCCGCAGGTGTGATATTCAGATGTACCGTGTGTGTGTCTCTTCCAGCACCGTTTGGCTACAGTGAGATCTCCAACATGGCTGTGGACAAGCCGGGCCGCAGGCTGTACAACATCAGGAACCCCTCGCTGCAGGACACGGTGTCTGTTCTCCTGCAGGTGGACGCTTCCGAGGGCAACAAGGTCATCACTGTCCGCTCCCCACTGCAGGTGTGCTCTCTCTCTCTCTCCTGTGCTCTCTCTCTCTCTACTAGCCAGTGACTTGAGTCAGTCCATAGTACACATAGTGCATTCAAGTCACTTGATGTTGACTTCAATGAGGTACCCTCCATTGAAGAACGTGTTGAGTCAGCGTCACACAGTATACAGTAGGTAAGCTGAACTGAATGTTAGCTGAGGTCAGGAAATGGCATTCACTTAAAACAATCCTAAAATAAGATGACACTTCCCACTGTAACATAATGACATCTAGAAATATGTTGTTACAGTTTAGTAGAGGAATGGACAGTGATCAAGAAAGATGTATCCTGATGTACTATACTCACACACATGTATGAAGGACTCTAATACAGCACATGCACAGTAGTTGAATGGCATTTTCTTGTTTCAGATCATTAACCATTTCTCAGTACCATTCGTGGTTCTGAAGTACTGCCCCACCTCCAGATGCCTGGTACAAATAGGACTGGCCTGTCCTGAGAAGGAATTTGATGTAGCTTTGGAGTCCTACAGGTCTGTAGAAGCTGCTCTCTCTTGCTCATTATGATATATCAACAGAATAGCACACATGCATACACACGCACGCACATACCCATATTAATTAAGTCATGTCTGACTCTTTAATGTGGCGATTTCAAACTGAAAGTACCAAACCACACCAAATATGTCTCCCCTCCAGTTACTAGATCATGTAGCATATATGAGGATTTAATGTTTAACATCAGATAATCCAAAAACCCAAACGTTAAATGCTATTAACTCTTTATTTATGTAAGCAATATCATGTCTGTTAAACACTTGTCAAATTAAAAATCAACTTGAACTAAACATAAGTGACATATTCCGTTCCCATCGGGAGGCGAACCCCGCTCCCGTGGATTAAAAAACTATTGTCTTAGCAGGGAGCCCAAGGGATCTCAATAACTTACTAGAGCGTTCTTAAGGTGTTGGAGAGATTTAATAAGAGTAACCAGCTGGCCATCGTTACAGGCCTACTGTATAGTCACTCTCTATATCGCCATATTGTGCGTGCGCACCCCGGCTCGCACAGATAAAATATCTTACGCGCTGTGCCAGAAGATCACCATAGAAAACTGCAATTGTCTCTGTTTAAGAATATGTGCTGTTGCTGAGACTCAAACATCCATGCCACAGGAGGCAATTATGCACAGATCCATGCACCGCATATACTTTTTAACCAGTTGTAATTTATTATCCAATATCGTTCTGTTATATGCTCTTTATCTCTTTCATAGTATTGACATAGTATTATGTCTTTATATGTCTTTATATGATTACAGCGATCCTTTCTTCACACTTTTCACTCTTCTCTTTATCGACTTTGATATCCGACTATTTCTTTATAGTTTCTGACGAGGTACAGTTCTCGAAACCCGCTGCATAGACTGCTGTAGTCATTTGCCACTCCGTTGACTTTCATTTATTGCTAATACCGGAGTACAAACTTCTAAATATGAAATGTGTCTTTGCCTCCACCTCTGTGATCAAAACTCATTCATTCAATTCAGTCATTGAATTTTCTTTCTATTCTTTTTTTCTTTACATGTTTTACGTCTGGGTAAGCCATTGCATATTGGATAACGGATGAGGACATGGGTGCATTATTATCATTTGCATAGTAATTTATGGGAGAAGGTAAGGCGGGGTCAACGGCTCGTGCACTAAAATACACGTTTATTGGGATGTATGAAGGGAAGATGGGCAGGACCTGGCGTACGCATGGTTTCAAACATTGAATATTTTTGTGCGTACGCCATCTTTTAGTATGAAAGCTGCGCAGTTGTCGATACATGGTCCCTCTGGTCTCTCTGGTCCCAGTAGGGGATCATAACATGTACCAACCTCCTCCATTGCCATGCCCCTGCAGGAGCCAGCTGTTCCTGCAGCCGGCGGGCCGCCTGGAGGGCCAGTACGGACCCTCGGCCACCTGCATCGCCTGGAAGGAGCAGGTGCACCGCAGCCTGGAGGTGTGCTCGCTGCTGCAGTGCCCGCCCGCAGACAGCAGCTTCCTGCCGCTCATGGTGAGCACGCTGGCCGTGCCCGACGACCTCCAGCACATCACCAGCCAGGGGGAGGACGACTGGGACCCAGCCTACATCATCCACCTGCACCCAGCAGCCACGCTGAGGAACCTGCTGCCCTACACCATGCGCTACCTGCTGGAGGTACTGCAGGCTTATGAGAGGGCCTGTGTGTGGAAGACACACCTCATGCACATGAACTCTCTATTTGACTAATGCATTGCTGATAGAACATGTCATACAAAGTATTGCATCGCCAATTGAGTTTGTTGTAAAGTTACAATGAATAAACGTCATAGTCTGCTACTTTACCGTTCTTTGTGTGTGATAAAAAAATGATCCGGTACTTCTACACAGTCCTGGCTCTGTAAATAAGAAGATAAACAAAGTGTCAAATGCCGATGCTCACAAAAACAATGCCCTTGGCTTTGTGATGCGTTTCAATGTGTGGGGCGGAGCTTCTGAGCAAGTTTGTTTTGATTTGAGCTCGGAAGTTAGTGTGTGTTCTTGAAAATGACCTGCCTTTAAATGAAAATAATTAGTAAAGTATTGACTTCAGCAGCGACAGTTAACTGCACTTTACTGTATTTACTGTTTACAACCATGGTAATCGACTTGCACTTGTTACATAAGCATTTCTGTATAGAGATACAAAGCCCAGTGTTGCTGTGGAAAAACTAAATATGCCGCTCACACTATAGTAGAGTCCACCCTTACATAACCAGCGCAGTGCCAATTGATTATCACTGTGATCAGTACTGTGGACTTTATTTAATATTGCAGAGCAGCCAGGGTTTAGGTATGCCGCCCAGGCATGTCTATATCAGAGTCAACATGTTAGTCCGTCATCTCCTTAAGCAGCGTCCATGTTGTTTCACCAGGGTGCTGCAGAGTTCCACGAGCTCCAGGAAGGCACGGTCTCCGACATCCTCAATGCCCGCATCTCCGGCGAGATCATCGAGCTGGTCCTGGCCAAATACCAGGGCCGCGACTGGCACGCCCACGTGGGCCTCACCCCCGACATGCCCGAGTTCTTCCCCGCGTGCTTCGTCTGCGACTCGGACTCCCGCCTCAGCGTGGACGTGAGCGTGCACGTGGCGCACCTGCAGGGGCGCGTCCTGCTGTCCATCTTCAGCCCCTACTGGATCATCAACAAGACGTCCCGCGTGCTGCAGTACTGGGCCGAGGACGTGACCGTCAAGCACCCGTCCGACTACAGGGACGTGGTCCTCTTCTCCTTCCGGAAGAAGAACATCTTCAGCAAGAACAAGGTAGCATCCATGTGTGTTGGTGGTCACTTTTCAACCACAGAATGCACAAACACCAGTCAGATTGGAAGGCTAGATCAGCAAACAGGCTTAAATATAAGGTACAGTCAGCTATTGTAAGCTGATTGTAAGCTAATTCACCAGATATCTCCTCGCGTTTCGCTAGCTTACAGTTCTGTGTGTTGAATAAATGATCAGATACTTCTGCACAGCCCTGGCCCTGTAAATATAGACATAAACAAAGTGGCGAACAGCGCTCACAACAACAAAAGCCATACTGTAGTACAGTACCACGCTTTGCTTCACAAGGCGTTTGAATGTTTGAGGTGGCGCTGCGGAGGCATGTTGTTTTGATTTGAGCTAGCGTTCTTGGTCAGCGAGCGTTATCAGTAATTACTAACCCTGCGTTTAATACAATGTGCGCATCAAGGGAGAAATGTATGGCTTTGCATGAATGCTTCGCCAACATCTCTGACCAGACACAGAGAACTTCCTTCGTTATGTAATTGTGAACAGGAAGCGAAGGGAGAAGGTGTGACACCCACCGCTAAATGAATGTTAATGAATGCTGCTTTGAAGGTTCGATTGGAATGGCAGAGCAGGCATGAGAACCTCTAACACTTGGAACACAGGGACACAGATGAAAAGCAGCCCCAATGTTCCATCAGTGTTGCATGTGGGTGATAAACACATTTGTCTGTGTGCAAAAGCAATAAACTCTATTATTGTAATTATTTAATAAATCAAATCACGGCTCTTTCAGTGTATCTGATCAGTCCAACATACAAGTGGTTCTGCCCTCATGTGGGACTAACACACTTATTGTTGTGACTCTGCTGCCCCCTATTATCCAGCCCAGGGAACTGCGTCCAATAAGCTAGGATAAAGGATGTATATACTCAGATCAGACTTCTTGCTGTGTGCCAGTGTTCTACCCATGTGATGTCCCTCAAAACCTTTCATCTGCGCTGTCCTGTAGCTGCAGCTGTGTGTGTCCACCAGCTCCCGGTCTGAAGGGTTCTCTCTGGACACGGTGGGAAGCTACGGCTGTGTCCGCTGTCCAGCCAACAGCATGGACTACCTGGTAACAACCAGATCAGTTATCTTATCAGTTATCTTCTTTACACACATTGCCCTGCCTTGTAACGGAGCCCAGGTGCCAATCATACAGCTTGAGTTTGCGAGCTTGCTCTGTGTGGTGTAGACATCCTTGTGTGTGTGTGTGTGTGTGTGTGTGTGTGTGTGTGTGTGTGTGTGTGTGTGTGAGTGCAGGTGGGCGTGAGCATCCAGATGAGCAGCTTTAACCTGACCAGAATCGTCACCATGAGCCCTTTCTACACGCTGGTCAACAGCTGCATCTATGAGCTGGAGGTGGGCGAGCTCCATGGCGACCAGGACCCCACCCACACCAAGTGGCTCTACATTGCCTCCACAGAGGTACATCGCACACTGTGTGTGTGTGTGTGTGTGTGTGTGTGTCAGCATGTACTCTATTGTAAATTTCAGTTACACGTTTACATTCAGTATATAAAGCGCTCTGTATTAAGGGTTACAGTATTTGTAAAGGCTTAAACAAAGCTTGAATAATACCTTTACTGTAGAAGTTCTACATTACCCTACTGTAAGGCTTTCATAGGGTTCATATGTTGGACACCATTGCTAATGTGTCATACAGTAAGGGCTTATTGAAACATTACAGAACCGGTAAGCAACTCTTGATAGTATAATGGGTGTGTGTGTGTGTGATGCAGTGCCTACCGTTGTGGCCAGAGGGCAGAACTGAGAAGCTGTGTGTCCGTGTGGTCGGTTCTGAGTCTTCCTCCAAGTCCTTCTTCTTCAACCGGCAGGACAACGGCACCTTGCTGAGCATGGACCAGGTCTTACCTTAATCCTCAGAACTTTAAGGGGGTTTAGACTGTTTTTCACTGCTTTGATATTATGGCTATTATAAGTGTTTTATGTCGCTGAATTCAGCAGCCTCTCAGCTACAATTAGGATAATATCACAAAGATATTTTTGAGAAACTTAACTCACTGTTTATGAGTTTAAAATGCTGTTTCAACCCTTTGCAGTACGGAGGCATAATAGTGGACGTCAACATCTCTGACCACTCCACTGTCATCAGCTTCACGGACTATTACCCAGGAGCGGCCCCTGCCCTCATTGTAAACCACACCCCCTGGGCCAGCATCTCCTACAGCCAAAGGTCAGCATGGAGGCAGAGAGTGGTTATGAAACATAGATATGTTTGTGTGTTTATAGACTCCAGGTTATACACTGTAGAGTTCCTCTACAGCAGTGTTCTTCCTGTTGGGTCGGTCTGTCTAGTTCTCTTCTCTCTCGCGTCCTGTTTGTCTGTCTGTCACTTGAACAGTCACTTAAAGGCAGGGTCAGTCATTCTTGCTATCTTTCAGCTCAAATCAAAACCGTATTGCTCTGCAGTCCTCCGCGGCGGCGCATCACACATGTATCACATGCATCACACATGTATCACATGCATCACACATGTATCACATGCATCACACATGTACTGTGAAGCAAAGCGTACAATACAATACTACGGCTTTGTTGATGCGAGCGGTGTTCACAACTTATTTTATGTTACTGTTTACGGAGCCAGGGCTGTGTAGAAGTATCAGAACACGCACAGAGAACGGTAAATTGGCGAAGTGCTAGCAGATATTTGTTGATTTTGACATAATGTGTATTTAGCTTGCAATGGCTGACTTTACCTTTTACTAGGGGTCTGTTTACTATCGCCTATCTATTTGTCTTATTTCTGTCTATTTCTGTCTGACGTGACCTGTCTGTTTGTCTTATTTCTGTCTGACGTGACCTGTCTGTTTGTCTTATTTCTGTCTGACGTGACCTGTCTGTTTGTCTTATTTCTGTCTGACGTGACCTGTCTGTTTGTCTCCTAATCTAACTCTCCATTTCCTGTCTGTCTGTCCGTGTCACTAGTGGATACACATTCAGTCGGGAATTGAAGCCTGGCGAAGCTCGGAGATTTGCATGGGATGATCCAGCAGGCACCCGCAAGCTCAGGTGGCATTGTCAGGAACATTCTGGAGAACTGGACATGATCAAAGTGAGACCACAGATGATTTTCTCAGTTGATGTCTGTTTTGTTGTTGTGTGTTGGTTGCATGTTCACGAGTGTTCAGTAGGACCACACAACTTAGCAGAGAAAGAAGCATCTGTGAAGCAACATTGTCTTCCTCTCCTCCATCCCAGGATGAGTCAGGTCAGTTTGCGTACGACTGCCTGTCCCAAGTGCACTGGGTGTCCTTCCTGGACGGACGCCAGCGCGTCCTGCTCTTCACGGAGGACGTCACAGTGGTGGCCAAGGCGCGGCAGGCCGAGGAGCTGGAGCAGTTTGAGCAGGAGGTCATCTTGTCGCTACAGAACCTGGGGCTGTCGCTCATCAACAACGCCAACCGCCAGGAAATCTCCTACATTGGCATTACCAGGTAGCTCAGCCCATATCATACAGCTTAGATTCACACCCTGTGACAGCTATGACCATATCAGTCAGGGCTGTGTCTTATTTACATAGGCAACCATCTGTCTGTTTGTGTCAAGAACAGACCATTGGTTTTGTATTATTTTAAAATACAATTGCCGCTAAATTACCTGAGGTCAGGTGAGCAGCTTATAAAACAACATAACTCATTCAAATACTCGGGCCGCCTAGTACATCTTCATAATAAATAAAAAAAAATGTAGTGCAAGCATTTTGCAGACTATTATCAGTGTGAAATGTAATGAGGGAATATAATATACTAACAAAGGACAAGGATCTTGTTAACTTCACAATAATGAGACTAAACTGAATAAATAAACACGTTTATATTGAACTAAACTGAAATGTGGCTTTAACTATTACTAGTCAGACCTGGGCTACAGTAAATCAGAATGTGAAAGTGACCACTGCTGCCAAACCTTGCGTAGCTCTGGCGTGGTGTGGGAGATGAGGCCAAAGCGACGCTGGAAGTCGTTCAACCAGAAGAACATCAACCTGCTGGAGAAAGCCTACCAGAAGCACCTCTCTGGCCAGAGCGAGCCCAGCTGGGTCAAACTGGAGACCAACATAGAGGTCAGAGGTCAAAACACACACATTGCAGCACCATTTATTGTAGATGCACAGCGAATAAGGGTTGAGGGTCCATTAATTGTGGTTTATGTTGTGGTTTCTTGACTGACAGGTAAACTTTGGGAGGCTCCCCATGGTGATGCGTCAGCCATTTTCCTGCGCAATACGGCGGAACTTCCTGTCTGGCATCCAGGTGGAGTTTAAACAGTCACCTCACCAGAGGAGCCTCAGAGCCCAGCTTCACTGGCTGCAGGTAACACACACACACAACTAATACTAGCTATTACTAGTACTAGCTACATATATTACTACTAGTACTAGCTATATTACTACTAGTACTAGCTTTATTACTACTAGAACTAGCTACATGTATTACCACTAGTACTAGCTACATATATTACTACTAGTACTAGCTTTATTACTACTAGAACTAGGTACATGTATTACCACTAGTACTAGCTACATATATTACTACTAGTACTAGCTGCATCTATGTCTAGTCCTAGCTACATCTATAACTAGTACTAGCTACATCTAATACTACTAGTTCTAGCTACATCTATTACTAGTACTAGCTACATCTATTACTACTAGTACTAGCTACATCTCTTACTACTAACAGCTGAGTGGTGCCTATGTGTATTCCAGGTGGACAACCAGCTTCCTGGTGCCATATTCCCCATCGTGTTTCATCCTGTTCCTCTTCCAAAGTCTATCGCCATGGACTCAGGTATACCATTTTATCCAGTGTGTACTCTGCTGTCATCTAACCATGTCCCCCTACAGAACAACTCCAACCTGGAATATTAAATGTATTTAATATATTAAAATGATGCTCTCTCTCTCTCTCTCTCTCTCTCTCTCTCTCTCTCTCAGAGCCCAAGCCGTTCATTGATGTGTCCATCATAACACGCTTCAATAAACACAGTCAGGTCATGCAGTTTAAGTATGTAATGCGGTTTTATTTAGTTCTTTATTACAGTTTAAAACATAACGTACAGCACGTAAAGTACTGTCCGTATCTAACGATAGTTTAAGCTAATAGCATTTAACCGTGTGTGTGTATACAGGTACTTCATGGCTCTGGTGCAGGAGATGGCTGTGAAGATTGACCAGGGTTTTCTGGGAGCCATCTTGGCTCTGTTCAACCCATCTACTGACCTCCAGGCTGACAGACAGAAGGTAATTTATTTAACATGATGCCATCTACATTAAACCCGACCACTAAGGGCAATTCCTGAGTGACTTCTACATGTCCTTTTGAGTCTGTTAATATACATATAAAGGAGTTTTCTGCTTTATAAATGCATACATGCTCCTTAAACATGAATGTTTAAACGTTTCATTTTACATTTAGTTCATTAAGCAGACACCACAGACAGTCACTACAGAGATCATGTAATAATATACAGTCACGGTTGTATTCATACACGGCCACTCCGCTCGGAGTAGAGCCGCTACTCTTTCGCATCGAAAGGAGCCAGTTGAGGTGGTACAGGCATCTGGTAAGGATGCCCCCTGGGCGCCTCCTTTGGGAGGTGTTCCAGGCACGTCCAGCTGGGAGGAGGAAGACCCAGGACTAGGTGGACAGATTATATCTCCACACTCGCCTAGGAACGCCTCAGGATCCCCCCAGTCAGAGCTTGCTAATGTGGCTCGGGAAAGGGAGGTTGGGGTACCCTGCTGGAGATGCTGCTCCCGCAACCCGACTCTGGATAAGCGGGAGAAGATGGATGGAGGTTGTATTCATCGTGTGTGTGTGTGTGTGTGTAGTCTAAGCTCATTGACAGAGACTTGGAGAGTCTGCAGGCGGCGCTTATCGAGTCGTCTAGGACAGACACGTCTGGTTTGAGCTTCTTCGAACACTTCCACATCTCTCCCATCAAGGTACACACACACAGACGGACACACAGACGGACAGACACACAGGCGGACAGCGCCATGGTAGCGTATCAGGTGTGACCAAGCGTGTCCCTGTGTTCTCCAGCTCCATCTCAGTCTGTCTCTGGGCTCCAGTGGGGAGGAGGACGGGGGACAGGACATGGTGGCCGTCCAGTCCCTCAACCTGCTGCTGAAGAGCATCGGAGCCACGCTGACCGACGTGGACGACCTCATATTCAAGTGAGGAGTGCACGCGTTGTTGTACGGGAACGGCCCCTGTCGGTCTGCTCTGTTAGACCAACGTCTCTTTGTCCCCTCTAGACTGGCCTTCTTTGAGATCAGGTACCAGTTCTACAGAAGGGAGAAGTTGATGTGGGCCGTGATCAAACATTACAGCGAGCAGGTAAATAACAATACATGTAATCTGTCTCATTGTACTGCGCTAGCACTTAGCATCTATATTGTGGTGAACTTAATTTTGTATGTTGTGGTTCCTCGCTGTGCAGTTCCTGAAACAGATGTATGTTCTGGTCCTGGGTCTGGAGGTGCTGGGGAACCCTTTCGGAATGATCCGAGGTCTGTCTGAGGGGGTGGAGGCCTTCTTCTATGAGCCCTTTCAGGTGAGACACACTATTCTGCAAATATTGTCACATAATCGTGTGATATCTAATAAAGTGTGAAGAAATAAGTGGGTTTAAAGTCATTAAATGTCCAATGTATGACATTAATATTGCAGCAAACAACTATTTATGTAAAATATAATGGAGTATTTGTGTGTGTGGCCGATGAAGCATGTGTTTGTCTCAAATGTTGGTGCTTGTGAGACTTCCTTTTAAGTGTAATAAGGATACGACATCATACTGCTACTAGTGTAATACTATGAAATATGTAAATTAAGTAAGAATAGTAGCATGCATGTATCCTCTAAATCTGTTCTGCTCCAGCTATCACCATGTATATTTGAACAAGCAAAGTGTCATTAGCAGCAGATCATATATGCTGTGATATTTCTGCATTTCAGTATGTTGCATTAGCATTGATGTGTTGTGTGTGCACACCAGGGCGCCGTCCAAGGTCCTGAGGAGTTTGCTGAGGGATTTGTCATAGGCGTGCGCAGTCTCCTCGGTCATACTGTTGGTAAGGACGTGAAGATGTGCAGTGTTTCCTCTGGTTTATACCCATCATCACTACACTACATGCAACAACAAATGGTTTTGTTTCGCTCTCTTTCTTCATGGGTTGAATTAAAACATTTAAGAATTCTACACATACTTTGTTTAATTTCTCTGAAATATTGCTTCCATACAGCAAGGATGAGATGTAGAGGGGGGCGACGGGAGTCTTTAAATTCCGCTGTATTTCCTTGTTTCTTTTTGATGCAGTGACTATTCAATTCAATCAGTAGTCTGCATTATTGTCACATCACATTTTGGTATCGCCTCAGCTCGCATGGAGCCTTGAGTGCTAGTAAAAGCACCTGGTACCAGGTACTATCCTAAATTTTGAGTTGAGTGGAACAGATGTGGTACTATGCAGTGGAAAAGTGAGAGCAGGAAAGGATTCTTTTTATATACTTACAAATATAAATGCAAAAAAATGTTTTTAACTCCTATTTATCTTCGGTTTAATTAAAATACTTCTATGCACAAATAAAGTGTATTTCTTTGTAGAATAACTGTTGTGTTAAATGTGTTCAAATTTGTGTCATGCCAGACTTAATCCTAACGACTTAAAAGCTATTTCACTGTCACAGACAAATTTCCAATGTCTCGCTAAAGTTGTAGCGCGCTCCCATCATCTTGATCATTCAATGGCAGTCTGAGCTGTCTTAAATTTACGGTCAGACAAAATCAAACATGTAGTGAGTAATCTTGAGTCTGTAGTCTTGAATCATGCAAATGGTGAAGTAGTAGACAATGTCAACCGAATGGGGAGAGAAGGGGTCTGCACACACCAGAGCGTCGTCTTGTTACGAAACAGGCCTAATATGGGAAAATGCATGTTCTTCACCCTAAAATGTTTGCAAAATGTCAGCTTTCAGTGATCTTGAACACAGTGGATTGAATGTTTTGAACGTTCAATTAACTTTTTTACTGAACATCACATTTCCTCGAAAACATTCAAACGGTTCTTGAACTTCTTTCAAAGTTGTTTGCTCTATTTAATAGGTGTGGCGAGAGTTGCTCATTAACGTGCAGGAAGTGTACCTGCATCATCATCATCATCATCAATATTTAGTAGGCTAGTACCAAATGTCGCTTTCATTACATATCATTTAATCTTAAATGTATGCCGTCTCATTCTGATGAAATATAATATTTGAATATTTTCTAGAAAAAGCTCCGTATTTAAAGATACATGTGGATTAAGCATTAGATATTTGACTTCAACTCATGAAACATCGTAGCAAAAACAAAAGCATTTGTATTTGTGTGTGTACATACACATGTTGATACTGTATCCATAAGGCTTCTTTCACACGCCCCCCCTTTTGATAGCATTGATGATAACGCAGCATGTCCATGGATTGTCCACTAGGTGGGGCTGCAGGCATGGTGTCCAGGATCACAGGGTCAGTGGGTAAAGGCCTGGCAGCCATCACCATGGATAAGGAGTACCAGCAGAAACGCAGGGAAGAGATGAACCGGCCACCCAGAGACTTTGGAGAGAGTCTGGCCAAGGGTGGCAAGGGTCTGCTGAAGGTAGCACCCACCTCTCAACCACTGTGCTTATCAGCGCTCCTACAATAAACCAGCAGACTCATCACTTATTCTGTCTGTTTGACATAATGACCTTTATGACCTTAACCGTGTTGCCGCGGTGATCCTCTTCTGTCTTCAGGGTGTTGTTGGTGGGGTAACAGGCATTGTCACCAAACCAGTAGAAGGTAGGTTTCACCTCATCTTAAACGGAGTTAAATGTTGAGCCTTGGCTTTACATTTTGGATTATGATTTTAAATGTGATTAGGCTTGGGTTTCGCTTTTGCCGGCTTTGATGGACTGAAGCTTAATAGATTTGAACCATTTCTCCATTCTTTATGTTTACTGG
>JAODOY010037173.1:0-20948 GCA_025399855.1 Forbesichthys papilliferus
TAGCATTTCTATATGATCATTTATCAGATGTATACTTTTTGATTGCACGCACACACACGCACGCACACACACACACACACGCGCACGCACGCACACACACACAGGCACACACACACACAGGCAGACACACACACAGGCACACACGCATACACAAACATAGTGTTTTGGACTCATACACTGCCTCTGTCCACACACACACACACACGCATACACACGCACACACACGCACACACACACACACACACAGGCACACACGCATACACAAACATAGTGTTTTGGACTCATACACTGCCTCTGTCCACACACACACAAATAGAAAAGTGACCACGCAGAGAAACATATACACCATTTGACAATTGAACCTTTTCTGCCATCTATTGGTGACTTACTGTACTACACGCTGCTCTTTTCTCCTGCTCAGGAACGGGGGAGGGCGCAGCGGAGCGTTCTGCGCCATCAGTATCGTTTGTGAAATGCTAAGGCAGCAAAGAGCTGTCGATGTGTTTCACGCCGTCAAAACACTCCGCAACAACAAGCCCAACATGGTGGACCTACTGGTGAGACA
Source organism: Forbesichthys papilliferus (assembly GCA_025399855.1). Classification (NCBI taxonomy): domain Eukaryota; kingdom Metazoa; phylum Chordata; class Actinopteri; order Percopsiformes; family Amblyopsidae; genus Forbesichthys; species Forbesichthys papilliferus. Next base: position 566 of record JAODOY010037173.1, read on the forward strand.
CACACACACGTTTCATAACACCAGTCACGGGTGTGGATTACTGGGTTAAATTGGTCACAAAATACATCTGTGGAAAATTTGTAAAATATATTTGACACATTTTGCACTCAAATCGTGGCATTACTTTCCTTTCACTAAAGTCAGTGTTTTGTTTCCCTCTGCAGGAACAATACAAGTTCTGCTATGAAGTTGCCCTGGAATATTTAAACTCTACCTAGTCTCAAACACTCCTATAAGGAGAAGGAAATATAACATATTTTTGCACTGCCGTGTCGTGACTCTGGACAGATGACCGCTACAATGGAACACAAACACACACTTTACACACGGCCATTTTCCACCGAGCTCCAGGAACGACCCTGGAGCATGGAGGCTTAGGCAAAAAAGAGTGAGGGGAATCCGCCATGGTTACCTCGGAGACGTCGTGTCAGAAACCACACAGCAAACACGTAGGATGCTGAAGCCAGTGGGTTTGCCCTGAACAGAAGATCTGTCCTCATATTTAAGTGTTTACTGTTTATCAACCTCACACAAATACATGCAACATACCAATATTCATCACCAAAACATTCCTAACACATTTTATTTGTTTGCCAAATGTATTATAGCACTATAAATATTTGTATTGTGGGATATCCTACACATTGATGTTGCCTTCAATTTTAGCCACATTACAGCACCTTCAAATACATTGTTTTGCTGCCTTCGGTATTGGATGCCAATGTTGACTTCATTAGAACTTCCTGTATTCAGAGGAAGCTTCAGTAGGCACCATATTAAGCTTCTGGGCAGACCCAAGGCTTTTGTTTTTTGTTGTGTTGTTCCGTTTAGCTGCCCAGGTGGAAAACCAAAAAGTTCCTCCCTCGGTGAAAAAGTTGCATCTATCCCCGACACAGACGTAAACACACTGTTCTCCCAGAATGCTCTGGGCTCCCTCATCAGTAGATGTGTATTGCTGTAATTGATGGGTTATTGATGTTCTAGAATTCCTCCGTTGGACTCTGATCAAGATGTTTCTTTTGCTCGGCTGAGTCGCTTAATTAAAAGAAAAAAAACCTTGTTGACGTAAAGCTCCACCCACTTGTGACCTCTGACCTCCATCAAACTGGTCTTTTTCTAAAAGTGTTTAAAGCTCGTTTGTTCAGCATGAGAGCTTGTGTTGATTATGTAAATAGAGACACTGCTTATCATGTTGTTGTTGTTGTTGTTGTGAAGCACACAGAGGTAATCTCCTCGCACGTCTCACCGCCTGGGTTAGACCTGGTTAACTGGTTTATACTGGGTTAAACTGGTTTGGACTTCAGTGTTGCATCATGACAAGACAAATTATGTATGTAAACATTTTATTTATGTTGTATGAATTTAAACCTACAAATACAAATATACACACAAATGTTTGACCTTGACTTTACTGCAGCGTGCGTGCGCGCGCGTGTGTGTGTGATTAACAGAACTTTCTACCTCTGTAGTGCTTGACATAACAGGAACTTTAAAAATATAATTTCATCAGACTTCAGATTCATTAAAACACTACAGTTGTCTGGACCAATAGAGAGGAGCCTGGCGGTTGCTAGGCAGTGGGACAGGTGTTGGGCGTGACCCCAGACAGGAAGAAGGCGGAGCTTAGCTGCAGTACTTCAGTCATGTGACCTTTCACAAGCTTCACATTCCTCATGCAGCCTCTGAACGCAGAACTGGTCGAGAGACTATTCTGTTTCACTTTGTCTGGAGAGAGAGAGAGAGAGAGAGAGAGAGAGAGACAGAATAGTAAAGATGTCCCTTGTGTTTACATAATGTGTACTATATATATGCTCTGTTTATGTATGGGTCTCCTACCAGGAAATCCTCCCAAGTAGACAGGGTTGTTGGTTTCAGCAGAGGTGGATTGTGGGTAAGGGTTTGGAACGGTGTTGGTCTGCCCATCCACGGTTACACTGAGAGTGTATTTACTCTTCATGGCCGTAAGCTGATGCCAGCGTCCATCACACACGCGCACGCCAACACAAACCACAGCTACACGGCCTGCCCCATTATTAATGTTAAACACCACCTAGGGGTGATGAGTGGTTAAATAAACACTATGGAGTTATACATATTGATTATATTTAGTACATTATATACTGTTTCTATTCTAGCATACTGTATACACATATTTTATATTCTTGTATAATGTAATACAAGATAATGCAAATCATTTAAGTTATGTTTATTTATTATTATTATTATTTATTTATTGTTGCATTTTGTATATTTTGTATAATTACTGACGTCTCTGACAGTAATGGTAAAACCATTTAGAGAGCCATATACGTTAACAATCATTACAGGATACACCCACCTGTCTGTTAATGATCTCTAGTCCAATGGCATCGACCTTGGCACTGCTGATTCCCAATAAAACCGCCTCTGATTGGTCTGTCCGGAACTCCAGAGATATTGACATGTCGGACCCAACCTTGTAGCCGTCGCGCACTACACACACACACACACACACACACACACACACACACAATGTCACAAGGCAAATTGTTTAGTGAGACCAAAAACAGATAGTCTTACTGTTTGTGATGGTAATTCACCAGAATGTATTTAAAGCTTAGGTTACTTACAAAATGCGGCGTGTCCAGAGCCATTAAAATAGCTTCCTGGTTGCGTGTTTGTGAAACAGGAAGCAGTATTATGTTGAGAGGCAGGGCGAGACAAATTCAACTTGACTGAGTTGAGACTGACAGCTTGGAGACAGCCTGGAAGACTGCTGCTCACCTGAGAGAGAGAGGGAGAGCTTAGTGTGTGTATTTGTGCTGTGTGTGTGTGTGTGGGGGGGACCTACATTGGCAGCCTTTCTAGCAGCGAGTGTGTGGGGTCGTCCTCCCAGATAGAAGACATCTTCCACGTCCAACTGGTTTCCTCTGACAGGCTGAGGACCCGAAGACGCACCGTCCAACCAGAGAGACACAGAGTGCTTAGACAGCTCTGTACGCACCTGAGAGAGAGAGAAATTTTTATGCACTGTATTATGTCAAAAAAAGAAATGTAACCTCTATTCCAGAAGACATACAAAGAGATTTGCGTCATCCACGCATAAACTGCGGGCAAAACCTTTTCTTGCGTGTGTGTGTGTGTGTGTGTGTGTGTGTGTGAGAGAGACTCACTTTGTGCCACTTTCCGTCGTTGATGGGGTGGGCGGAGCTAGCAGAGGAGGGGCCTTTGCCCAAGTCAACAGAAAACACCACCTTCCCCCCCACAACCTGCAGAATGGCGTAGTCCATTTGGTTGGCGTTGGCCATGAAGAAGAGCAAACCATTCTCAGCATGGGTACGCACTGACAACTTCACTGTGAAACTGCAGGAGACAGAGAATGTCACAGATCATCCCAATAGTGATAACAGTGACACTGGTAACATGGTGTGTGGTCCTGTGTGCGTTTCACCTCTTGCGGACAGTGTTGGCGTTGAAGGTGAATGACATGTGACTGTGCTTGGCCAAACCAAACTGACAGGCAGAAGGAAGGAATGCTGGCTCTGCCTCCGATACACACTGGAGGAACAGATGTTATTTAGATGTATTTACTATTAATCTATTATGAAGGATTAGCTATCCACTGTAAAACATGCTTCATTGTTTGTGTGTGTGTGTGTGTGTGTGTGTGTTACCGTCTGGGTTCCAGGTGTGGGGGGTCTAAGCTCAGTGGGCGGAGTCACAGCTGTGTGGGCGGGGTCAGATGTGGGCTCTACTTCTTGGTCATCGGGAAGCACTGCCCCAGTATCTCTCTCCTCCAATAGGCAGCTGTCTAGCTCCACCCCCTCGTACCTAAAGACTCCTGATAGGTCAAGCAGCCTGCAGAGGAGCACGAGGTGTTAGCGCTTTACTAAAGAGGCATGCGTGTGCGTGTGCACGTGCATGTGTGTGTCTTACTCTCTGTTAACAGCCAGGTTTTGGATGCAGCCTCTAAACGATCTAGCATTATTCTTAATTCTCATTGGCAGACGCGATGCCTCCTCCGCTGGTATCCCGCCAATGAACACGGAGGAAAGAGAGAGAGGGACAACTCTGGCCGACGAAAGGGGGGTTGAGTCTATATGGTCCTCGTCCACGTGGAGTGACATAGTTCTGAGAGAGAGAGAGAAAGAGAGGGAGAGAGAATTAGACACGTATTTAACGGGGTGACGATACGAGAGTGGTTTCCATGGGAACGTACGAGGCGTTGATGCTGACAATGACGGAGTGCTCCGCTCCATCGGAGAGCAGGCTGCTGCGTGGCTCCACCCCCACCCTGTGATTGGTCCCGTCGGGTAATCGCATCTCTGCCTCTATGCGTCCAGAAACCAACTGGACAACCAGGAAGGACTGCACACACACACACACACACATGCACGCACACACATTTAACAGATGTAGACCTCCTAGAAGAGATCCTGCTTAGACTACATTGGGGCGTGGTCCGCCTGTTCTCCTGTCGATCACACGCTTCACCTGGTAGTCCTGTCTGCGGGCGCGGGCTGGGTCCTTGTTGAAAGCAGTCAACAGTACCCCAGAGTGGTTCCTGGTAGAGAAGGAGAGCAACAGCGACCCCTGGCGGCTCAGAGAGATAGGAGGCAGCTGGGCGAACCCGCCGCGTAAGACAGACACACTCCTGACAGCCTGCGACCCACAGACAGACAGACAGACAGACTGTTTGATTTAGATCCACAATATACTGCCCGAAAGATGGTTGGTGTGTGTGTGCATGTATGTGTTTGTGTGTGCATGTGTGTGCATGTATGTGTGTGTGCGTGTGTACGTGTGTGTGTGTGTGTGAGTGCAGTCTCACCTCCACAATGCATCCCTTTTTGACGCCGTATGCTTCCCGTAGAAGATCAAAGTTAGATCGTGCAATCTCAACATTCTTCATACACCCAACGTACGAACGTGAAGAAACCTGGCGCCTGGAGGGAGGGTTCGTTTTTATATTATATTTAAATTTTTAGATATAACATAGATCATCTTAAATTATATTTTGAAATGCTCAATGTAGTGACGATTATCAAACTCCCACCTGATTGGTCGAGAGGCAGGAAGTCCGCCGATGTAGATGGGATCCAGATCAGAGCGGTTGAGGTCAGAGGCGGAGCCTGGAGACTCCGCCTCCAAAACCTCCTTGTCGGACGATTGGTCAGCAGCCATGATGGATAAATAACCTAGACACACAGATATGGTATTATTGTGTATTATATTATTGCTGTGCTGTACATTTATTCTACAGTACAGTGGTAGTTCTATAGTACCTTTGTCTGTTTTACTCTAAGTTAATAGGACTTGTACTATGGTACAGTGGTAGTACTATGGTACCTTTGTCTGTTGTACTCTAAGTTAATAGTATTTGTACTATGGTACAGTGGTAGTACTATGGTATCTTTGTTGTACTCTAAGTTAATAGTACTTGTACTATGGTCCAGTGATAGTACTATGGTACCTTTGCGCTTGCTGCGTTGTAAGGTGATCTTGTTCCACACTCCAGTGTTGTAGCTCCTGTTGGACATCATCACCAGAGATCCCGAACCTAGGTCAAAGGTCAGGCGGACTCGACCCTCTACCAACTCCATGGACATGAAGTCTCTCTGTGGGAGGAGCAGAGGGTTAGTGAGAGTGAGTGGGTCCGATCGATCGGTAGGAGATCCGAATTGACCAAATTACACTTAAAATACGAGATTGGTGGTAGTCAGATTTTTCTCAATTTAGTAATTTCTTGAATTAATATGTTTACCTGGATTAAAAATGTATCTTAAATTAATTAATATTATATCTAAAAAGCATTAAAAAAAGAATTAAACAAAGCAAAAATTATCGGTTGATTTTGTGGACTGAAAATTGACATTTGTATCGGCTAAAACCAAACAGATTGGTGCATCGCCAGTGTGTGCGTGCGTGCGTGCATGTGTGCGTGCGCGAGCATGTGCATGTGTGTACCGTTCCGTTGGAGGCCAGGTAGAGCAGTAGGCCGTTAGGCGACAGCGTCTTGAAGAGTAGGACGATGGATGTGGACGTGGCTCGTAGAGGCTTGTGGAGAACTGAATACCCAGAGCCCTCAAAGTAGAAGGATGTCTCCTCTAGCTGGGGACTACACACACGTTGACACTCTATCTCTTATATCGTCAAATATGAATATATATACTATATGAATAGTTTTTATGGCTGAAAGTAAACAATATCACAGTGAAACACAGTTGCATCTTGTAACCAGTGTGCGTTACCTGGTAAAACAGCCCTTACATCCCCCTTCTCGATGTCGGTAGTTCCACAAGCCGATGTTTTTTTCGTTGAGAGAGGCTTCGCCAATGCAGCCCTGGAAGTCCCTGACTGTGACCGCAGAGGGTGTCTTAAAACATGCACACGCACACACACAGTTAGGGCACACATATAAATATGTTTATGGGACATTTTAAATACTTTTCAGTGTGTGTGTGTGTTACCACGGTGTGTTGTCCCAGCCCTCCTAGGTAGATGAGAGTGTCGTTGTGGACCTTCAGAATGCGGGCCTGGCCTGGCGATGTGGCTGTCACCGTGGGCAACGGAGAAGAATGCAGCTGATGGACAGATAGAGATGCCTGGGCACCGAACCTGTGGAGAACACAGCACACAATTATTAGTACATACTATCTATACCACATAGTACTGACTATTAGCAGAGACATTATATAGAGGAGAAATGCCACCTAGAGAATTTTGAATGCAGCTATATGGGAGAAATCTGAAACACCAAATGTGACAGAACAAGGCGCTCAGTTGAGGTTTAGCGACAGTTTCAAATAGTAGTGGACTGTTTGAACAAGCATGAAAGAGGTGGATCATATATTACAAATGCACACAGCAGCTGCCTACCTATATTGTTAAAAGTAGATTTTGTACAATTAATTAATGTAAATGTGTAAAAACATTACGTCCTTATTTCAGTAAAATCTTGCTGGCCGGCAAGGTGAAATATGAACGCCCACACAACCCATTAATCCATGGGCACACCCATAAAGGCAGACAAACAGGGCTCGCATATCTAAGTGTTATTGCATTGTTAATGTACTGACAATGTTTATTGAAGAAGGCCATCTTATGAATGAATAAGATTAAGAGTTAGTTAGTTAGTTAGTCAGTTAGATTACCCCCACTGATCAGATGATACATTTCAGACAACCTGCTGTAGGCAACAGACAGCAAAAATTATATTTTGTAGGTACATTGTCAGTCTCTGTTTCTGTTTAATAGTATGTTATTAATGCTAGAAACGTATAGTCATTGTGTTAGCAAGGCTGTACAATATAGCAAGCTGGTTCTACTGTTGTGTATTTCTAAGCAGTTTGTTATTCTTTTAGCCGGCAATGGCCGTTAATTAAGTCAGTGTCATGAAATCTTGCGCATGCATAGTGCAATTATAAACTGGAGAAACCTGCTTTTTAAGATGTTTTTAAGATATGTTAAGATGTTTTTATCAGATTTGACTGACGGAACGGTTACAGCTCACTCCCTATTAATGCCATTGAGTTCTTCCTAAATAAATGTTCAAGAAGTTCAAAGATGGCTACCGAATGGCGAGCCTATAATGAGCCTTTGCTATTAGTACATAATATCTCTATCACTTAGTACTGCATATTAGTGCATACCTTAAAACATAGTACTGAATATTAGTACAATATTGCATACTAGGTATAGGTAGGCATTCAAAAGCATTGTAAGCGTTATGCTATCATCATGTCAGCCTACCGTGTGGCATTGATGCGTGTCCACTTGTTATTGGTCAGTTCCAAGTGAGGGAATTCTAGCCTCCCCTCTCCTGATCCCACATCCCACAGAAGAGAAACCTTCCCACTATGCATCTGGACAGCCATGTAGTCCACCTGCAGGTACAGAGACCAGGGTTAGTCGCAGCTAGGAGGGTTGTCTAAGATTGTCTTGGATTTGATGTGTGTGTGTGTGTGTGTGTGTGTGTGTGTGCGTGTGTGCATGCATGCGTGTGTGTGTGCGCGTGTGTGTGCGTACGTGTCCACGCGTGTCTGTGTGCATGTGTGCATGTGTGCGTGTGTGCGTGTGTGTACCGTGTGTGTGCGCGTGTGTGTGTGCGTACGTGTCCACGCGTGTCTGTGTGCATGTGTGTGCGTGTGTGTACCGTGTGTGTGCTGCCCATATAGAAGAGCAGGTTATCACGTTGCTTGGTTCTGAAGGTCAGACTGAGGGTGTTGAAATTAGTGGAGCCGATCTCAGGTCTGTAGGCTCGCACACAGTCCTGATCCGCCTGCACCGCAACTCTGATCTGAGCAACACAGGCATCAGAGCATCAAGCAAACGTCATAGCAATAGCACATAGAAATACATGAATACATCATGTCATTTTTACTCTGTGTGTGTGTGTGTGTGTGTGTGTGTGTGTGTACCGATGCCGCCTGTCTTCTGGCCTGGTTTATCAGCTCTCTGATGTCTGACAAGTTTCGTGCCAGGGTTTCTCCCAGAATGCTTAGCGGCTTCATCCGGTCCATCAAGCTCTTGGTACGCTGCTCTGCCTCCTCCAGCTTACGTTGCACCTCGTTAGCTGGGTCAGAGAAAGCAGGAGACACGTATATTGACACCATTGGCCCTTCTGGCCATTTATTTGCTATAGTTACACACAGCATAGTCTCAGCCTCTTATTCCGGCCATTAGTACGGCGTCACATAGGCAACTCTGTGCTGAACTTCTGATGTAAACCCCTGTAAGCTCGACACGGGACGCTCGGACTTTCGGGAAGTAATACTGTCGATTTCCATTGGCTGCTAGCATTGTCACTCACAAGTATGTATCTTTAGTTTCCGGTGTGACGCTAGTGCACTGTTCAATTTATCATTTTAACATTACACATTTATTTTAAGCACGTAGCCTAAACATAGCAAAACAAATTCTACAGATTTACAAGACCTGTTAATAGCCACAGTCCTGTTGTTTAGTTTTCCAACAAATTCCTCATTGCAAGTTTAACATCCGGCTTGGTCATTGAGTTACGTAGTTGGTTGTCCTGCATGTCAATCAAAATACCCCGCTTGTCAAGTACACCCAGTTAGCCACCGCTTGCATATACATCGCAGTGAGGCAGAGATCAGTTACCAAGTTGGTTTTTCTGATGCTTAGGAATTATTGTTGTGCTAACAGAAATTAAAAGTGTATATATGTGTGTGTGCGTATGTGCGTGCGCGCATGCGTGCGAGCATGCGTGCGTACTTGCGTATGTGTGTGTGTGCGTGCACTTGCACGCGCATGTGTGCACATACCAGTCTGGTGAGAGCCCTGGACCAGGTTGTTGGTGTTCTTCACAGTCTTGTTGGCCTGGTCCACCACCGAAGAAGAGTGCTCCAGTCGAGCACTGAGCTTCTCCAGCTTGTCTAGCGCTCCCTGCAGGCTAGACTTAGCCTCTGCGGTCGCCTGCCGAGCATCATCAAGCTCTAGACTTGAGCCTATCGACCAATTAGAACGTCAACCACTGCTCCGCTTCAAGGTGCACTGCTAGGCTAGCAGGCTAGCGGGCTAGCTGTACCGCTACATTACTGCAATCACACTGCGGAAGCAGCCTTCCAGTGCATTTGCTTGTGTCGGGAAGGGTTTTCTTGAACCCTTGAATCTGAATGGGATCACTTACCATTAGAAAGACTATGCAGCACACCGACTGGATGAGAGAGGAGGCGGCTGACATTTTGGAAATTCATACGGACCAATCCTAGCCGTGCAGTGACATCACTGACATTCAAACGCAAACCTGTAAAAGAAATAGAAAAACAAAAGATGTTCAGTACTCTAGTAAATACAGTTTCTATACAACCTGTAACCATATGTGTAAATAATTATATAATTAATATATATATATATATATATATATAAAACATAAAATATCATGTATAATGTTTATATCATACAGGATAGTAGGCCTATATTACAAGTACTAACCCTCAGACATCTCAGAGAGGTGTCGGCTGTTGCCCAGGAGATCAGAACTGGTGTTAACGAGCTCTCCACCAATCACGGCTAGCGTCAGGTTTCTCTCCACTGTCTGTAAAGAATAAATGTATTTATGTATATAACCAGGGGTGACCTGCAGAACAAGTGTGCCAGCCCGGCCATATCCACAGTCAGCATGTAAAGATATGCTGAAGGTTACACATACCCTTACTACAGTAGATGTCATCAGGTTGGTTCAAACAAGGTCAGGAAAATTGGATTATAAGAAATAAAGACAAACACACATCTTGTATTGTGCATTGATGTGTGTGTGTGTGTGTGTGTGCATGCATGTGTGTGTGCGTGCCTGTGCGTGTCTTCGTGTTACCATATTGAGGGCCTGTGTTGCAGTCTGGTGGGCAAGCGTGGCCGTCTCCAACGCAGTGTGTATGTGGGTGTCTGCTGTGGTGAGACTCTGAGCACCAAGGACATTCTGGGACGAGTTATAGACTTCATCCAGAGAGCTGGAAGACGACACAGAGGCTTGGTAGGCATCGTGAACACCAGATTACACAGTATACACAATGTGTGTGTGTGTGTGTGTGTGTGTGTGTGTGCGTGTGTGTGTGTGTTACCTAATGAGTGTGGATGTGTTTGAGGCCAGCAGCTGTGCGTGCCTCTCGGTGGTGTAGACTATCTCCAGGGCGTTTGTCTTCTTCAGACCAGCCACCAGGTGGTCCAGGTGATTGGCCAGCAGCAGACGACTGTGATCCACCTGCATACACATCATCTCCCCCTGCTGGATATTACGGAACATAACACTCTATTACTCGATTACTATTGTAGCAATATTGTACTATTGTACTATTGTAACAATAACAATTACCTGTATTTGTGTGTGTGTGTGTGTGTGTGTGTGTGTGCGTGCGTGTGTGTGTGAGAGAGAGAGACGTACAGCGGTAGTGTTGGTGATTTCTTCTGACAGTCGGATGGTCTCAGACAGCAGATGGTGACTGTCATCCATTAGAACATCCAGAGAACCATTTAGAACTGTTGTGTTGTTCCACAGCTCCTACAAGGCAGAGACAAAAAACACTTATTACGTAGGTAACAGGCAGAGGCTACAGTAAGTGTATTTAAGAACAGGTAGAGGCTACAGTAAGTGTATTTAGGTACAGGTAGAGGCTACAGTAAGTGTATTTAAGAACATAGGCTACAGTAAGTGTATTTGGTAACAGGTAGAGGCTACAGTAAGTGTATTTGGTAACAGGTAGAGGCTACAGTAAGTGTATTTAGGTTAACAGGTAGAGGCTACAATAAGTGTATTTAGGGAACAGGTAGAGGCTACAGTAAGTATATTTAGGTTAACAGGTAGAGGCTACAGTAAGTATATTTAGGGAACAGGTAGAGGCTACAGTAAGTGTATTTAAGAACATAGGCTAAAGTAAGTGTATTTAGGTTAACAGGTAGAGGCTACAGTAAGTGTATTTAGGGAACAGGTAGAGGCTACAGTAAGTGTATTTAGGGAACAGGTAGAGGCTACAGTAAGTGTATTTAAGAACATAGGCTAAAGTAAGTGTATTTAGGTTAACAGGTAGAGGCTACAGTAAGTGTATTTAGGGAACAGGTAGAGGCTACAGTAAGTGTATTTTGTAACAGGTAGAGGCTACAGTAAGTTTATTTAGGTAACCTCATATTTAGGAAAATTCAAGGTGATATTTGTTGACAAAATGTGACAAAAAGTGTATTAGTTTACATTTAGCTTGCAACAGCTAAGCTAATATTAAGAGAAATAAGCTGACCTGGTATTGGCTGAGGCGTGTGTGTATTCCATCCAGCAGTGTGTGGGTGTGGCTGTTGCGTAGCGTGGCGTTGTGCAGCAGCGTGTGAGTGTCCTGCAGTAAGTGTGTGTGTGTTGACAGGCTGGCGGTCACTGCCCGCATCTTGTTCTCTAGCGCCGCCCAGGTGGACAGGAGGTCAGTCTCAATGTTTCCCAGGAGAGAGAGAGACAGACTGCAGAGAACACATGGTGGAGTTAGTACACACACACACACACACACACACACACACACACACACACACACACACACACAGGAAAACACAGAAACACACAGAGACACACGTACACACAGTTACACATGGAAACACACACCACACACACCTGTATTCGTCGTTGGCCTTGTTGTTGGCGTGCGTGTGATTGACAGCTCGCATGGTTTCCAACATGCTCTCCACTTCCTCCAGCAAGAGTGTGTGATTGGTTGAATCCAGCTCCTCCCTGCCTGTCTGGTTCAGAAGCCCCGCCTCCTTCGCGAGCACTGGACCAATCAGAGAACAGAGATGACCATCCAACCTCAACAATCACACTTGATCACGATGTATGTGTGTGTGTGTGTGTGTGCGTGTGTGTGTGTGTGTGCGTGCGTGTTCACCGTTGACGTCTTGCATGAGCTTGTTCATGTTCTCCAGCAGCAATGCCCCCCGAGTAAGAGTGTGGTTGGTCGATACATCCACGTCCTCCAACTCTGCAGACAGGCGTGCAGCCTAGCCAGCAGAGGAGAGAAGAAAACATCACATGATCCATCATGATCTGATCTGACCAGGACATAGCTGGTATGCAGAGGGATGTATGGAACAAAACACTCATATTACTATTGTAGCAACATTGTACTATAAAGAGCCTAAGTCACTTTATGGGACCTTAGTTTGGAAAAAAATATTTATGGTAGTCAATGGCGAGAATACAAATATTTTTAGATCCTGTTTTGTGACACGAAGTACACATATGTGAAGTAACGGCTCTCTATTGTAACAACACAATTATCTCTGTGTGTGTGTGTGTGTGTGTGTGTGTGTGTGTGTGTGTGTGTGTGTGTTACCCGCTGCCACAGAGTGGTGATGTCAGCGGTCATGTGACCCATCTTTTCCTCTGTAATGTTGAGAGTGAGTTGAGAGACTGGCAACTGAGTGAGAAGAAATAACATTAAAGCTAAATGACCCATTACCACCTTCATCATCATCATCACCATCATCACCATCATCACCACCATCATCATCACCACCATCACCATCATCATCACCACCATCAGTGTACACGTGCGTATGTGCGTACCAGTGCTTCTCTGGTCTGGTTCTCCAGCGCCACCAGGAGGCCGTATGGTGCCATGACGATGGCAGTCAGGTTGATTGACAGGTTAGAGTGGATGTCATCGAGCTGGTCCAGTAAGACTCCAGTGCAGTCGTCATCGCAGGCTGCCGTCAAACACAAACAGTGTCCTTTTTGTGTTTGTGACAATAGTGACAATAGTGATGAGGATAAACTGTGTGTGTGTGTGGGTGTCTGTGTTTGTTTGTGTGTGTGCGTGCGTGCGTGCGTGTGTGCGTGTGTGCGTGTGTGCGTGTGTGCGTGTGTGTGTGCGTGCGTGCGTGTGTGTTGCAGACACTCACACACACACTGGTTTTGCTCGAGGACGTGTCTCTCCTCACACTGGTCGCAGCGCTGACCTTTGAACCCGTCCTTACACTCACACCGGCCCGTCAGGGCGTCACACACCCCGTGCACCGCACCCCACGCGTCACACACACACCGCTCACACACACCGTCCGGCGACAGTGGGTTTCCATAGTATCCCACGGAACACCTGCATTTGGACAGATACAGTATACAATGGGCTGGCTGTAGTATGTGGTATGTGTGTGTGTGTGTGTGTGTGTGTGTGTGTGTGTGCGTGTGTGTGTATGTGTGTGTGAGTCACCTTTCACAGTGTTGGCCCTCATAGCCCGGCTGACAGGATGTACAACGGAAATCACCTAACGCACCGTCTAATGCACACGTAGGACTGAAGCTACACACACACACGTACGCACACACACACACACACACGCACGCACAGACGCACACCGAGTTCATTTTCTGTAAGTCACTTTTTTTATCAACTTAATCAGGGAGAGGAGAGTAGAACAGGGGAGAAAGACAGTCTACCTTTTGTCCAGCAGGGGGCAGGCGCACAGGGAGCAGTCTCTGATGGAGCCTGTGACCTTCCCATAATACCCTGGGGTACAAGCGTCACAGCGGGGCCCAGTGGTGTGGTGCTGGCAGCCCTGCACAGAAATATGTACATGGACGTGATTATGATACAATGTGTGTGCGCACGCGCGTGTGCGTGTGTGTGTGCGTGTGCATGTGCATGTGTGTGTGCATGTGCGCGTACCAGACACTCTCCAGTCTCCAGGTCGCAGGAGTGTGTGTGGTTGTTGCAGGAACAGGGAATACAGGTACGGTACAGATGCCTGCTGTCTCCACTATACTCTGACACTGCCTGTCTGTAGTGACCTGGCGCACACTCCTATAGACAGACAGACATACAGACAGAGAGACAGACAGAGAAACAAAACAAACAGACAGACAGACAGACAGACAGACAGACAATAAGTTCATCATGTTTGGGGGTTCCCAAGATGCGACATTATGCATGGATGAATTGTGTCCAGTATACATTTTCGTTTAGCTTACATTTACATTTACAGCATTTGGCAGATGCTTTTATCGAAAGCGACTTACATGTAGTAGTACATTTGTCATTGGTTGGACTGCAACTGTCTGTAAGACGGCCTCCCAGCGTGCTCTACCAGACCCTTACAGCGTGTTCAAAACACTGCAGCCCGCCTGGTATTCAACCAACATCATCCCATGTAACCCCCCTCTTCACTGACTCCCCATTGCAGCCCGCATCTGGTTCAAGACACTGGTACTGGCATACAAGGCAGTAAAGAAAATTCCCTGAACTACCTACAAGCAATGGTCCGGTTCCAGGTCCCGACAAGAGCACTGACACTGCCATCGCTGCAAGGTCTCAAGACTCGCTCAACAAGGGCTCAAATGTTTTCTGTCCTGGCACCGCAATGGTGGAACGAGCTTCCAGCATTACCCATCTTCCACAAGAGACTCAATACACACCTCTTCACGATCCACCTTGACACCTTGACTAGCGAACTCTCCACCTCCTAGCACTTAATGCTAACTAAAGTTTTTTACTCAAATACTTCAATTACTTTTTCTCTCTACCCTATTCTTATTTATCAAAAATAAAAAATAACCTTGCTCTTTTCTGCAAGCAAGAGGTTGTTGTGTCTAATAAACCAGGGGTTGCCAAACCTTTTTGTGCCAAGACTTACCTAGAGAAGATTCATCTTTTTAGAAAGCCACCAAACAGTACCGGTAACATCATTTTCAAAAACCTATACATTTTAGCTAATGCTATACCTGTGTGTGCGCCAAATATTTTTATGCAGAGTGCTCCAGGATCTATGGTGCGCACGCGGCTAAATAGGATTTCTTCTAATCAGGAACAAGTAGGCTATTTTGCCACAACCTTACTCATGACCAATGCAATCACCATGCTATATGTAGCTTAGTTGTTATGTGCATATGAATATATGTTTACAGTATGTTCTATAAGTCAGTGTGCGTATATGTGTATGGTGTGTGTGTGTGTGTGTGTGTGTGTGTGTGTGTACCTGACAGGACAGCCCTGCGTAGCCTGGCGGACAGACACAGGACTCGATTAGTCTGGCCACACCCCCTGCAACATCAGACCCCTCCACCATCTCCGCCTCCATGGCCGTTTCCATAGTGATGTTAGAGATTCTGCATGTTTTTGAGAGATTACAATACCACACCTTTCATCCTGGCTGTGTTTGTGTGTGTACGCACGTGCATGCGCGTGTACGTTTGTGTGTGTGCATGTGTGCGTACCTGCTCTGAATCAGGTCAGTCCCATAAGAAGCCTTTATGATGATATACTGGATGCTACTCAGGACCAACATGAAGTCCGCATGGCTCACAGCTCTCTCACTGACCGAGTTGAAATACCGCCACTTGAACTGCAGACCACACACACACAGCCGTTTAAGTACAGCTCTATGCTTAACAGACAGATGAGGCAAATGTAATGCTACATAGGATTTGGATGATTAAAACGTTAGCTTTTAAATTGCTATTATTGTTGCAATTGACCTTCCAAAGCCTGGGTGAAGCTCACAGCTCTCGTGACCACTAGTGGCCGCCAATGTGCCAAATCACCACACGCAATATAACAGTTGCAGCATCATACCTCTGTCAGGGGAATGTCATGCTGCGTCCTAACGCCGTTGCTAGGGGCGACCCTGTCGGTGTAGATCACCAGCTTCCTCAAGGTCCCGCCCCTCATCAAGACCTGAGGCTCCTCATTGGCCAATCCATGGTTGTTCTCTGCATAGAACACCACTTGATAGGACAAGACTCCCCCATAGGAGAGCAACTGAAAACAACACACATATAGACATACAAATGATATACAGTATATATGAAATTATCATATTATATTTTATCAATATTTTGTATTAAATATTGATCATATAATTGCAATAAATAAAGATTACAGGTTTATTTGTACCTTGTTGCCCTCGTACTGCCTGGGCAGACGCCAGTAGAGTGGACCCACTAGTTTGTTTATGTTCAAGTCTCTGGTATCTAACAGCATGTCACCGCCCTGCTGGTAGACTCCTGTCATCACACCTTCCAGCTGAGACTGAGTGACTACTGACAGCAGGTCTGGAGATGGACCCAGAGTTATCTGGAGAGAGAGAGATTATTATTGTATGATTGTTGTTGTTATTACCAATATTACTATTACTATTATTATTGCTATGACTGTGTCCTTTAAATATACAGACTGATATTGTTCTTATTTTCATCACCAAGGGTGTTATTACTGTGGGACTACTTGTCCTATTGTTTGTATATTGTTGTTTTATTGAGGCCTACCTGCCCTATAGATTTGGCCATACTGTTGTAATACCTGTCATGCTAATAAAGCTAACTTGAATTGAATTGAATTGAATTGAATTGAGAGAGAGGGGGAGGGAGAGAGAGAAAGAGAGAGAGAGGGAAAGGGAGAGAGAGAGGGAGAAACGAGGGAACAAAGAAAATGAGATTACTTATTATATGTTCTATCTATGTTATCTTTTGCCGTATTGCTTTTTTTCTGTTTCTGTATCTTCTATTTAGCAAAGTCTCCATAATCCTTCACAGGGTTGTGGTGGGAATGCAACATTAACAGGTTCTAGGTAGTTACCATTATAGAGAGTTGCTGAACACATCTGTGTGTGTGCGTGTGTGTGTGTGTGTGTGTGTGTGTGTGTGCGTGCGTGCGTGCATGCGTGCGTGCGTGTGTGTGTGTGTGTGTGTGCATGTGTGTGTGTGTGTATACCGGGACATAGATCATTCCACCCAGTTCTTCACAGATGCTGGACACACCGGAGCAGAAACATGGAACACATCCATCTGGGTTCTCTGAAGTCAACCCAAACGAGCCGGACACACACTCCTCACAGCCACGCCCAGACACACTGGCCTGCAACACAAACACACGCACAAACACACTTACAATAAACATATAGTACACACTCATAATACATCTATCTATCTATGTATCTATCTATCTATCTATCTATCTATCTATCTATCTATCTATCTATCTGCCTGTATGTCTGTCTGTCTGCCTCACTTTGTGTTTATTGCTATGCGTGTGTGTGACAGACACACACACTTTCACACAGTCGTACCTTACACAAACAGGAGCCAGTCTCCTGGCAGTCACACAAGCCCAGTGTGACATCACACACTTCCTGTTTTGTTCCCGCCACGTCACAGCCGCACGCCACGCAATCTGGGTAGCCGTGGTAACCCAGCTGACAGTGGTCACACCACCTGCCAGAGAATCCCCGCTGGCACGGACACTGGCCGTTGGTCAGATTGCACTGGGGTGCGGAGCTTCCCACCGCACTGCATTCACATGACTGACGGACCAGAAGACAGACAGGAAGTGAGAATGACACCTTCCTGTTTGACAGTGAGCCAATTATCTTTGGCGTGCATGCGTGTGTGTGTACCTGACAGCCAGTAATGGGGTCGTGACCCCAGAATCCTGTTTGGCATTTCTCACACTCCTCCCCCTCCGTATGGGCGGGGCAGATACAGTCCCCGGTTGTCATGTTACAGTTGCCATAGGTATGAGCGCAGTTGCATGCTGGGAAAATGTCAATTAGGAAAAAACATTCCGCCAATAAATTGGCTACATTTAGAAAACTCTGAATATATATTTACATGAACAAATAAGTATGATGTCAAAGTGCTTTTGTCCCTTGAATACAAGACATAAAAACATACACTAATAATATTCAGATTATATGAAAAATATGTGTTCCAAAAAAGCAAAAATGCAGTGTGTGTGTATGTGGGTGATACCTGTACAGCCGGTAGTTGTGTAGTTGTAGTATCCATGGCTACAGCGATCACACCTGTCTCCGGCCACGCTAGCAACACAACGGCACCTCCCTTCCTCATCACATGATTCAGACATGGATCCTGATTGGCTGCAGTTGCAGGACCGACATCCACGGCCGCTCTCAACGCCATAGTAACCAACCTGGGCCAGACCAGGACAACAGGTAATGTACAACAATACACTTATTGTGTGCGTGTGCGTGTGCATGTGCTTGTGTGTGTGTGTGTGTGTGTGTGTGTGTGTGTGTGTGTGTGTACCTGACACTGATTGCACAAGTGTCCAACTACATGCTCCATACATGCACACTGGCCTGTAATGACATCACATGGCCTGGAGAGGGAGCCATTGGCATGGCAGCCACACTCTAGAGAGAGAGAGAGAGAGAGAGCAGAAGAAAGGTCAAAGTTCAAATATACTTTGGACTTTGACTGAAAGATTAACATTCCTCAGAATCAAACAATGTATACCTTTGTGTGTGTATATGTGTGTGCGCGCTCGTGTGTGTGTGTGTGTGTGTGTGTGTGTGTGTGTGTGTGTGTGTGTGTGTGTGTGTGTGCACATGCCTTAATAGTCTGGGTGATCTTATATGCTCTGTTTAAGGGTCAACTCTTGGATAGTATTTAACCTATGTAATGTTGTGAAATGTCTAAGTAATTTAGCCGTAATGACAGCCTGGTTGCAAACTATAATGTCCTATGTATTGTAATTCGCGTCTGCTAAATGCTATGTAAAGTGTCTCACCAGTGCAGTTCTTGGCAAGGACAGCATCTCCATAGTAGCCAGACTGACATGTTTCACAGTGAGTTCCGCTTGTGTTGCCGAGGCAACGAAGACAGGTGCCTGTAATGGCATTGCAGTGTCCCGGCTCGTTAACATCTACGTTGCCGTTACAGTCACACTGTAAACACACGGCACCCAACACCGTGGGGTTGCCATAGTAACCGTTTGCACACCTGGAGGTAAAGAGGAGAGGGCATAAAACGAAGATGAAAACATACTAGGAAACATTACGTTTTGAAACAAAAGTTATTCTAAAACTTTAAAGCCACACTCAAACTTTCCAGTTACTTCCTAATATATCTGACTGAGTCAGTTTGTAGATGCCTCCTACAGTCTATAAGTGGTAACTGACCCCTTCCAAGCCAAACTGTCTGAAAACACGTGGACCATTGTTTGGAAGGGCTTATGCTCATTTAGACCGATACTCTTTGGTGGACCAACCAAAGCTGTGACTTACAACATCTGTGTCACCTAGACACCAATTAAAATAACTAGGTAGAAAGGCTTACATAAATAGACTGGGGAACTTTACTTCAGCTTCAACTTTAGCTTACTTTTATTTTTATAGTCTTATTTTTAAGTTTGTTATCATTGTTTTCTCCCCTTCAAGACTTTTTAACAAAATGCAACAGTCAATGTTCTCACCTCTCACACCGGCTCCCTGTGTATCCTACCTCACACTGGCCACATGATATATTCCCAGAATCCTCTAGTTCACAGGTGGGGCTGAAACTGGATGCATACAAACTCATCATCATCATCATGCGTTGCACAAGCTCCTAATTTGTAAGACATGAGCTATGTCCGTAATAAGGCCTCCTTGTTACGGACAAGTTGTTAGACATGTTAGCTAGCTATATCATTGATGAGGCTATTTGTTAGAAGACATATTATCTTGCTATGTCAGTGATGAGGCCTACTTGTTAGAAGACATATTATCTTGCTATGTCAGTGATGAGGCCTACTTGTTAGAAGACATGTTAGCTAGCTATGTCAGTTATGAGGCCTACTTGTTAGAAGACATGTTAGCTAGCTATGTCAGTGATGAGGCTACATGTTAGAAGACATATTATCTAGCTATGTCAGTGATGAGGCCTACTTGTTAGAAGACATATTATCTAGCTATGTCAGTGATGAGGTCTACTTGTTAGAAGACATGTTAGCTAGCTATGTCAGTGATAAGGCCTACTTGTTAGAAGACATGTTTGCTAGCTATGTCAGTGATGAGGCCTACTTGTTAGAAGACATGTTAGCTAGCTATGTCAGTGATGAGGCCTACTTGTTAGAAGACATGTTAGCTAGCTATGTCAGTGATGAGGCTACTTGTTAGAAGACATGTTTGCTAGCTA
>JAODOY010037184.1:0-17431 GCA_025399855.1 Forbesichthys papilliferus
CTCTCTCTCTCTCTCTCTCTCTCTCTCTCTCTCTCTCTCTCTCTCTCTCTCTCTCTCCATCCTCATTGTAGGACAGTGATACAAAGACTGCTCTGAGTGGGCAGACAGGGTGCTGGAGAATGACCGCAGCGCGCTACATTCAGACACATTCCGCGTTCCGCGTGGATAGAACGGCCATTGTTCCCCTGCAGGCATGCTCCCGATAAGCTGGAGGAGAAGCAGTGGAGGGGCAGGGAAAGGACAGAGAGAGTAAGGGATGGGGGGTGAGTCATGGGTGGGGGGTTACCGTCGGGGTGAGAGGGCGAAGGCGGATGGGGGATGGTTGGGGTGGGGCACCATGTTAGGCCTCTCTTTCTTTGAGTATATACGTGCAAAGACAAGGCCCTGTTCTCGGAGGTTGGCGGGGCCCCGCCTATAGCTGCATGCTCGCATGCTGCTAGCTTCCTCAGACGGGCATGGCCACGGAGGGAGCACAATCGCTCTTCCCACGGATGGCACACACACACACACACACAGTCTCACACACACAGTCACAGCGCACGTACAGTGTGGATATTGACGATGAAGGGGCCACAGTGGGGTTTCAGTGTGGGAACCCATGGCTGTCTTGTGTAGCAGCGTGCTAACGTCTGCTTAGGCGTTAGCACGCTAAATCTTACAACCAGTCTAGCACTGGAAGATCTGCTGGGTTCATGTAAATCATGTCGGGTTTACCAAAGGTTATAGGTGATGTTTTTTAAAAAAAGGCACTTATTAAAGTCGATATCTTTTTAGGTTTAAAAGAGTAACCGTTTGTGGTACCAACAACTGCTGGTACAAATAGTTGTGCATGTTGCCATTTTCCGCCTACTTTCTCCATCTGTTTAGCTCTCCAGTGGCAAGTGTAAAATTAGAAATACAAAGATGGCTACCATTCTGTGTTTTTTGTCACATCATGCTACAGTATGAATGAAATAAGTGAATTGTAACTAAATCATTAGGATGATTATGGGTTGCGGAAAAACTGCAGCTTTAAAGCATTCTTTCAAACTTTCCAGTTTCCTGTTAAGTGATCTTGGTCAAACTGTCTTGTGTGCGTGACGTGACATCAGCGACATTCAGCATATGATTAACAGCAAGCTGGCCGACGTGGGGGGGGGGGGTTCTTGAGCACCACTTAGTTAATTCAGCACATTCTGTCTAGTGGACCAACCACTGCTGTGTGAGAAAGAAAAGCTTTCCAAGCGTTTGAAATAAGGCCTCCAACTTTTTCAAAGTAAAAGCATTCATTAACGTAGATATGAATTTAAAGTTGGATAAAATAAATGAAAGACTTTGAAAGAAAAAAGAAAAAATCTTTTCATCAACATGGATATGACGGATATGGATATAGTATGACATTTGGCACATTTCTTTGGCCGACCACACAACCTAAAAAGCTCACATTTTATTATTTTAATAATTGTAGTTCAAAGTAAAACTACTAGAAAAACATCATACAAAATCGAGACCACATGATCTTACCATAGGCAATGAGCTTGCCCATGGGCTTCAGCAGATTGTAGCCCTTGTGTGTGTCCGTGCCTCCCAGGGGGTCCATTACAATGTCAAGACCTGCGACGGAGACAACAACATTTTTTTTAACATGAGTTCCACAAATGCAGTTTTGTGCAACGTAACCCAGCTGTACGGTACGTTAGTATGGTACGTCAGTATCAACATTTGCTTGACTAAATCGCGTTTGGGTTTATCACTGTCCGCTCACTTAGAAGGTGGCGGTTGAGCAGAAAGTAGCAAAACCATTCCTGAATCTTGGCAGTGTCATTCGACGGTGCTTCAAGGAACGTGTTTGAAACGAAAAAATAATTGACGAGGAGCTCAGAAACCTGCAGATAATCAATACAAGTTTATGACTTGACGCCCAAGAAATAGAAACATGTTCTAAACATTTGCCAAGCTTTGTAATGTCTAGCCATTGTGTATTGCATGGAACACAGCGTAGAGCTTGTGACATTGCGTAACAGTAGCGTCAGGTGAAAGGCTACGCAGGCGTCGGAAGAAAAATCTGCATGCGTTAACGTGACCTGGCTGTACCTAAAATAAAGCTGTGGTTCATTTCATTGCCGAAAATTTTACTCGTATTATATTAATAGCCACATTTCCCCTGGAGAAATGTTAGTTTCATTCATGTTGAGTTACATTAGCTTACTAGGATCGGACATGGAGTGGGTGGAACCTGACTCCACCCACTGCACAACTAAAGGAGCTGAGTGAGGTGAGGGGCTTAACAATAACATTTAAATTTGATGACGCACGAGCGGACAAAAATATGTTGGAAAACAGCCATGTCCTGGAGAGATTTTTTATGAATATATATGTGTAGAGACATTTTCAGACCATAACATTTAGTAATTATTATCACAAGCATTCGTGTGTTTTATCACAGTGCAGGACTATTTACAGCTTTACAGTTTACAGCTCAAAAAACACAATTTAGGTTACACTTTAATGATGGGCCCGAAGACCAACCCCCTCCTCCCCCACCCCTCAAACATGCTCCAAGGGGCTCCTTAAATTGGGGCTGTACCCCTTCTCGCGTCGCCGACCCCAGGGTCCATTGATTCCAGAAGGCTCGCGGTGGGATGCCGCCTGCTCGGCTTGACGAGGCGGAGAGGGCTGGGAGCGGAGCTTCCCATTGATCCGGGCTTCTCATTAGACATGGCCTGTCTTAAGTGTCAGAGTGCCCCCTCTGTCTCTTCATCTGGACAGCTTCCTTTCAACTATCTCTCTCTCTCTCTCTCTCTCTCTCCCCTCTCTCAATAGGAAACTGGAGTGATGGGGGTGGGGGGGAGGGGGGAGACAGAATGAGTCTCCAGCACAACAACCTGCTTCATCCTGCTAGGACCCCCGCGGTGGGTGAGAGAGGCGACAGAAATTTGGGAAAAAGAGGTCGGTTTAAAAGCAACGTCAAAATTACTGTCATTGAGGAATACAGTTATGTAACGGCCAGGGCTGCCGAGAACTGTCATGGATACTGTGACATACTTGGAGACAAAGCGTATGACAGTTTTAAACCCCAGCCCAGTGCATATATTTAACACATGTACAAAAGCTGTAAGACAAACGTCGTTTATTTTCCCAAAACATATTTCCCAGTGTTAAATGTAATGTCTGATTTTATCATAGTTGGCCATCATTTCTGATGTCAAGACTTCTCACCCATTATGCAGTCCAGAATGACTTTGCGTTCCATGCAAGTCAATGGGGAAATCCATGGATTTCACCATAACAATATTGACCATTATTTCACTATTAATGGGTATGTTTTAGTACATAGCATTATTCCCAAGTACCTATGATCAATCTTCGGCCACAACAGTAAACAGCTAACTGTTTTAAGGTAAACGGACTTTGTTTCATGGTAGATTTAGCTGTCCAGGAGCTGCTTAGGTCAGCCCAGAGCCATGGACGTAACATTACTACGACAGCCACCAACGCACAATGCCGTGGATGACACGCCCACTAAAAAAGACAGGAAGCGTTCCATGTTTTCGCGTTGTTATTCTAATACATTCTGCTGGCGTTCTAACGACTTCCTAATGATGCGCGTCTCCAGAGTGTCTCACCCTTGGGGCTGATCTTGCGGACCTCCTCCACGTAGTCCTTGGTGCGGTAGTCTATGGGGTGCGTCACGCCCACCTGGCTGATGGCCTCGTGCTTGCTGGCAGACGCCGTGCCGAACACGGTGACGTCCTTCACCGTCTGGCACAGCTGTGTAGCAGCGATGCCCACGCCCCCTACAGGAAAGGGAGAGAACAGCAGGGGTGGCGTTATCAGCCACTGCCAAATGATTTCTGCAACTTTGCATCTACAGCACCCCTTGGCAGGGGATGAACAGTGGTTCGCAAACCTTTTTGGCTGATGATACCACCTTTCAATCATTTCTCAAGACAAGGATTACCACTCTGTTACGTACTACACTTATTTTTTCCCCTCCAATATAATCATTGAGGAGAAAACCCTAAATATAAGCTTTGGTCATTGATAAACCATATTGCATGTCAGTGGTCCTTTCTATATGCAATATTACTGCATAATTCACAGGCCTATTTAAACAGAATGTTTAAATACATGAAGTAAAGTACTAGTATTTTTATAAAACTGTCACGTATTACATTAATGTACCGCTAGAGGTACGCGTACCCCTATTTGAGAAACACTGATATAGAAGATCCCCCTTTATGCAGACAAGAAGGCTTTGTTTGAAATCCCATGGTGATCTATTAAAGTCATTGAAAAATGTTGTTGGTGACATAGGGCGACATCTCTATGGGAGCAAACGCTCCCATAGAGATGCATTACGTTGCTCCATCTCCATTAGTGTCCTAAGGTCTTTGGTTACCATATGGCATATCACACCTGTTCATCACAGGAACGCTTACAAAGGAACCAATGGGACCAAAGGCAAACTGAGAGGAACAGATTCTTTACCAGCCCCTCCTAAAAAATCCCAGTCTACATTTCATTTTCGACGGCAGGAAAATGTGATTTGAATTATTTATCGGCCCAGACAAGCCAGTCAGTCAGTATAACAGCATGGCTGCTCTTGGCTCACGGGTAAGTAAAGGAATCATTAAATAAAATCACATTACCATGGCTACTCCGAAGAGAATAGACACCCACACACAGATGCACAATCACTGACATCAAGCTTTGGAGAAAATAGCCAGTATGCCCCAGACTAACAATGCTGTTTATGCATTTTTTTTTTCCCCAAGGCAACCAGATGAAAATTCCTCAGCAAACATTTTTATTTAGCCAATGTATTTGTTTTGTTACAAAGATACGTGGCATTCTCTTGTATATTACGGAAACATTAACACTTTAGCAAACAAGGTAAGTATACGTTGGAAATGGATTATACTGAACAATGTGCAGTGAATGGTCAAGGATGACTTTTGAGGATGACCTTTGTAGACCTGTAAGTGCTGTGAAAATGTGTGCCATGATGGGTATTATGGTGCGTCTGTTTTCACTGTATTTGAACATGCGTGTACATATTTGCGGCAAATGTTTGAGCCATTGTTTGCCAAAGCAGCCACTGTGAGTAGTAATAGGTTACCGATAAGCAGAACTGGGGGATTGGCTTGTGGAGTTGAACTGAAAGGCTCCCATGAAGGTCATTCATGCCTGACCAAGTAAAGAGCACATTTTATCTGATGGCAGAAGCAATGGAGGAAACACAAGCATAATGCACATTGAAATGCACCCGTTCTTAACAGCACAGCAGAGCCTTAGGATGGTATACCTATGGATTGTCACATTTTGATAAAGCCAAGATGAAGTATTGGCTCGGTTGCGGAAATATACGCAAACACCCACTGCCATATACTGTATGTAGGAAGGCAAACAGGCGCGCGCGCACAAACACACACACACACATGGAAACTTCGAAAAAGTAACCCATTATAAAATAATGTAATCTAGTGCACTGGTGGCTACCAAAATGAATCATGCCACCTTCTCCTTTTTAACCATTGTGAGACATTGCAGAGCAACTTGCAGAATGTTTGTGTTCTACTGTTGGAAGGAGGTGCAATGTGAAACTATTGTGCCTCTATATCAATGTCTTATATAAGCAGTAGCTTAATTTGAAGATGTTCTCAAGCAGAAAGACTCCATCAGATATGTAGATGTGTCTTATTATAATTCAAAAGTCCACTACTGAATCTGCTACAATTTAGAATCATAATTTCATTCCGCAGTTTACAGAATGTCTTACAGTAGCTGAGATAATAGATGAGTAGTAGATAATGCAATTTAAAGACTGAATTTTTATCTGTATCTAGAAGGACCATTAGTTAAAGCAAAACAAATCAGTCTGCTAACACTGGAAGAATTGATTGAGCGATTGGTGAAGGCTGTTGCTATTGGATGGGAGGGCTGTTTAGCTCCCTGCATAATAGCACTATTTCTCCTCGTCGAAGAGAAACCAAGTTTGTGTTGCCGAGGAAACCCTGCAATTTCCCAGTGATGACGGAGCAAAAGGAACCATTTTGTTTCATTGATGCTCTTCCCTCAGTTATACAGGAGTGATTCGATGAAATCTAAGTAGCAGGTAACTGTATATTTGCCAGACAGGCCAAGTCTCCAGTCTCTATTTAATAGCATTAAAACTTTAGTTTTCTAGGACAGAGGTTTTCAAGGGGGTGTCAGGATGCTTTTTGGGATGATGAATCTAATTTTCATTAGAATTATTATAATATATGTAATCTTCTTCTTCTTATATTGTCATATTTTATAAAAATATACAGTATACACTTGTTTCATGTTTTTTAAATGGTGTTCTTTGCAGTAAAACATTTTACATTTTATGCTATTAGACGGTTCGGAACCTGAGATGGGGCTCGACCAATGACAGACTGTTTGGGGAAAAACAGGCTCAGAGCTGGTAATCGCCTGGTTAATAATATTAGCCACTTGTGTAACCCACAACAGGTGCCAAACAGTGAGCAATTACTTTATTCTGTCGGACTAAAGAAGCCTGGCAAGACACCAATCCATAAGATCAAACAGAACGTGTTTCCTGTGTGTGCATTAATATATATAGCTGCGGCTGCAGAGATAATTCCACTTGTGTCCCAGATCTGTCACTATTTTTTTCCCAGTTGTATTCCTATTTAAAATACACACTACACAAATACTTACTAAAATGTACTTGCATTTCGGTTGCAGGCTTTACATTTAACTTATTCATTTTAAAATTACTAAATGTTCTTTATCCACGATGACCTAAAATGGTTTTAATTTTTTTTTAAAAAGGTCCGTCTCGCTCCCAGTACATCACACGTACTGTCTTAAGAACCATAGTTACAAGTTACAAATACTAAACAAGGTGTTTCAGCTAATTACACACATCTTATTTTCTGTTTGTGTAATACTGTAGACGGAGAACCATTACAAGAGATGGCTTGACCAGTCTGTCTATCTGAAGCTTCCTAGGAATCCCACCTTCAGAGTTCTGTTCTCGTATTGTTAAGCGGCGTCGGGGGGAAAAAAAAAATCACAGGCACTTCACTGAATGGATCTTTCACACCTGCTTAAAAGGTGAGGACCACCTCTAAAGGCCCAGACTATTGTTTTGGATCATTCTAGTAGTTCTAGTCCAAAGACCAAAGCCCCATTGCAAGACACTTAAACCTGCCAAGAAGCCTTATCCCAGACCACTTCACCCCACCACTCCTCGAACCACAAACGAACAAAAGGAGGAGCTATGCAGCAATTCTCTAGCATGGAACAGCCTGGAAAAGGCTGCTGGTATCTGTTAATCTTCACAAATACATGCATAAGATTAATTTATTAATTAATTGCCTTTGCTCCAATTGCCCCTTGCTCCCAGATTAAGTTCATTGTTACCGTGTTCTTTTCTTCACACATAAAAACAGGGAATAACTGTACTGTTATTTATCACATTTATCACACATCCCGGGTGAAACTGCAGGATTATCTGTGAACACTGACCTATTGTGCAGGCTAAAATGGCAACCTAAGCACATTCTTTCAGCTAATTCCATTTGTTCACCTCAAGATTCGATTGAAATGTTTACACTGCCGAATTAGGGAATGTCAAGACGCTACCAGGCTATCTATTTTGTGTCTCTCCAGGGTCTGGCATGTGGGGAGAAATGAGGTTCACAGTGGGCCCTGTCTCTCCTCTAGTGTCTGCATTCTGGCGCAAATTATACGTGGCGTGCAGGACACCGCGACAAGGAGGGAAGAGGAATTTTTCTCCAAAACACTGGAATCCCGGCTGACACTGAAGCCAGTGTTTTTGCTCCACGCCCAGAGTTTAAACACCAGGGGCAGCAAGGGGAAATCAGTCATGTTTTTTAGGTAAAAATATAAATAACAATAACAACTAATAATAATAATAAAAGAGAGGAAGAATAACACTTGCAGATTAATATACCTGACCACACCTGTGAGCAGTGCCTGCTGCTAGTTCCTCGTGGTTCAGATTTCTGGTTTAGACGAATATTCTTAAATATGTTTTATGTCGAAAGGAGCCGGTTGAGGTGGTACGGGCATCTGGTAGAATACCCCTGGGCGCTTTCGTAGGGAGGTGTTCCAGGCACGTCCAGCTGGTAGGAGACCTCGGGGAAGACCCAGGACTAGGTGGAGAGATTATATCTCCACACTGGTCTGGGAACGCCTCAGGATCCCCCAGTCAGAGCTTGCTAATGTGGTTCAGGAAAGAAAAGTTTGGGGTCCCCTGCTGGAGCTGCAGACGCGACCCGACTCCGGGTAAGGGGATGAAGATATATGGACGGATGAATTAAGTCATATAAACTCATGTGAGTAGGAGGTTGCTACTATGGACAAATGACAACAATGTAAATGCTTTGTACAGGATGTACGAAATTAACATAATTCTACACAGCACACTGGATAGTGTCCATATTCACCAATATATGGCTAATGTGTTGGCTCTGCTACAGCTACTGTGAACCAGTAGGTGTCAGTATATAGTGCAAGCACCTCAGGGAAAACACTTAACAGTTTAGGACCTGTAAATATATCAGTTGGGCTGTTAGGTGGATTGATGGTGAAGAAAGAGCTGCGGTTGGTTTTTTGGGCTAATATCTCCTGACGAATACGATAACGTAAGCTTCTAGAGGCCCATTTTATTTCTTTGTGAATTTCCAGCAATTATTAAAATCTTTCTAAAAGGAACTCTCCATTTTCTAAACCTATCATTAGCCTGTGGTGCAGGGGCTCGCAAAGGCTGGAACACAAACACAAGTGCCTTCTTTCCCAAACCAGAAGCAAGGTTCGTACAAATAAAATGACCATTTAGGAATGTTTCGGATTGGTCTTTCTATGGGCAAGATGTCTCTATTTATAACAGCAGATTCTAGTGGTAAAATGGAATGTGTCTGTGAGTTTGTGAATGCTTTTGGAGGTACATTAATCATCCATTATGTAACCTGGTGTTTTTCTGGATAGTCTGAGTGTGTGAGTGTACGCGTTGAGAAGGTTACTATGTTCGCACTCCAATAGTAAACTTCTCTGTGTGGCATAGAGGAAGCCCATTTTTAGTTACCGGTTATGTGAAAAAGAAAAAAAAATTACCATCCTGTGTGAAAAGGCAGTCCCTGAGTGTTTCCTGAACCATTCTGACAATGCTTGGTAGAACACACACCCCCATGCACACACCACACTTGCCCATGCACATAAAGCATGCACGTTTCAGAGCGGCGCACGGCCACAAACCATAATATTTTCGTCGGAAACAAACAGC
Source organism: Forbesichthys papilliferus (assembly GCA_025399855.1). Lineage (NCBI taxonomy): Eukaryota > Metazoa > Chordata > Actinopteri > Percopsiformes > Amblyopsidae > Forbesichthys > Forbesichthys papilliferus. Next base: position 9,281 of record JAODOY010037184.1, read on the forward strand.
TCAGCAAAACCTTGCTTGTACAATAAGGAAAAACACTATACGTGTTCCTATAAAACATTTATAGACACACACACACACACACCAGTGAGACGTGTTTAACAATTACAAAGTGTAGGTAGGTACATAATGTAAGTGCATATAAATATTCTACACGTTTTTAAATGACGCCTGCATGAACACAAGCAAATTCCGCATTATGAAAACAAAGTTTTGCCCTCACATACACCTGCAATGCTCTGTGGTGGTGGGCAAACGGGGTCGCATGTCAACGGTTGTAGCAGTGAGCGCCCGAGAGAGCAATGTGATTGGCGGCTGGGCTGAAGGTTGCCCTGGTTTCGCTCGCCTATCAGTGCAGCTGATCTCCCGCGGGCTATGCAAATTCTCGAGGGGAGGGGGGGGGGGGGGGGGGGGGTCACAGGAGATGGTTCAACCACACAGCCGAGACTCCTGTTCAGAGGTCATGCTGAATTAACGTTCCCCGTAACTAGGGTGAGACGGAGTGGGTTAGGAGAAGAAGAGTAATGGAAACCATTACGTTGGCAGGAGAACTTTTATCAAATCTCATGTTAAAGTATGGCTAAGGCTAAACTAGCATGGGGCTGCTACCGTAGCATTTGCAAATTAATGCTATCAACAGACAGCCTCGCTAGAGGAGCAAATTATTGGATACTTAGATCACTCAACTCTGATTCGATATTCCATGGTCTCGAGTGATGATGAAGGGTGATCGTGCTTTTTATGTTGTGGCCCCTAGACTGGAATAATCTACAGATTAGCTACCAGGATATCGAAACCTGACATGCCAGATGGTTTGTTACACACAACAATCTGGGAAGACATCCAATGAAACGGTTTGAAAAAGACAGGAACTCAAAAAAATACTCATTGGACAAACCTGTGAACCAGAGGAGCCAGTTGTTATATCAAGCTTTTGCTGAAGATAGTTAGGAAAAGAGTGAAAACATATTTACCCATTGAGAAAAGCCTTTAAAGAGGTTCTATGCTCTTGTTTCAACTAAAAAATACTCTCCAGTTCTGATAAAAACCAAAGTATTGTATTTAAGTCAAGGTCAGATAACCTGACATGCCAGATATCTGTGTCGGACACATCCATCTGGAGAGCTTGCCATTTGAAATGGCAGGCGCTTTCAAAAAAATACTTCGCTGGTGATTGGACGAACCTGTGAACCACCAAAGATTGTGTTTAAATCCACTCTTGCAGTAAGAGTGGAAACATATTTCCCATTGATGCAAGCCTTTGCTCTTCTAACTTATGCTATATTGCATCATTTGCATTAATTTATGTAGAGTTCACACCTAAACATGGCTGTTGCTAACAGTACAATGCTGATTGGCAACACACTAGGTGTACCGGCCCGAAACAACGATTTCCATGCTCTCCAGATTGATTCTCGAGGCAAAGTTAAACTCAAGCTAGCAAGATCAGGATGTCTCACTAGGCTAAGGACACAATACCAATAAATTCCAATAAAGTCTTGTGTTTAAAGTGAGGCCAGTAACAAAATGCTTGAAAAAAACAGACAGTAGATCTTGGAGAAATTTGGTTAATATGGAAAAAAACATTTTTTTCACAAAAGTGTATTAGCCTACAATCGCTTTTGGACCACTTGACAATTTTCCAATTTCCAGCATCATATATTGCACATTTTCTTTTAAATGTATTAAACTTGTACTGTGTAGTGCCAAAAAAGATACAAAAACTCGAGACTTGAAATATCCAAAACAACACTGTTCCGAATTCTAGCCGCCATCATAGCGGACAGGACAAGACACGCCCGAAAGTTTGTGCGTGTGCTTTGCGTCAATGAACTGTCACCCCGAGGACCCCAGATACACAGCAAGTGCTGGAATCAGTACTGGCTACTTCCCATAGCAGATTGTATTGTTCTGCATTTGTTTTCCAACCCCATTTTCAATATGGATGTGTGTGTGGGGTGGGTGGGGTTAGTGTGTGTGTGTGTGTGTGTGTGGGGGGGGGTTCTTCATATATGGATTTGAGGTGTGTCTCTGTGCATGTATGAGTGACTACACCAGGGGTGGGCAATCCTGGTCCTGGAGAGTCGCTGTCCTGCATGTTTTAGGTGTCTCCCTGCTCCAACACACCTGATTCTAATGAATGGGTCGTTGGAAGCCTGCTAAAGAACCCATTCATTTGAATCAGGTGTGTTGAAGCAGGGAGACACCTAAAACATGCAAGGCACTGGCCCTCCAGGACCAGGATTGCCCACTCCTAGACTAAACCCAAATCAGCTGTAAGGCCAGCTTTGACTGTTTCCCACTGAGACTGCAGTATAAAGCAGCTAATCCCTCTATTGATCATAAGTACTTCCACTGTACACCAATAGCCAGGGTTGGGAAGTAAATTACTACATGTAATCCGTTACTTGTAACCACTTACAAAAAAGCAGTAACTGTAATCCATTACAGTTACCAGATAAAATAGTGTAATCATTACTTCTAGGACTACTTTCAAATTTTAGCTGTTTTCTTATCAAAGCTTCATTTACTTCATTCAATAATTGAAATGAAGTCCTAGTAAAAAAAAAATAGAACGATTTTGCGCACCAACGCAATAAATTGCTTCGGGTGGAATTTTAAAGAACAATGCTTTGGCGTTAAGTAATCGAAAAGTAATGGAAAGTAATCAGATTATGTTACAACATTTAAGTAATCGAAAAATGACTGGTGAATGGTAACTGTAACAGATTACATTTAAAAAGTAACCTACCCAACCCTGCCAATAGCACTCTATCCCAGATATCACCTGGCAAAACAATAATAAAAGTAAACGAGTCGGCTAAACGCAGCTGCAAGTGTTTGGAAGCCGCCATACAATGATTGGCTGATGAGGGATATGGGCCGGCATGGGATCAGTGTTCAGGAAGTGGGCGGGATCTGCCGTGACAACCCTCAAACGCACAGCTGTGAGGCTGCACTACAGCACAACTCACCAACGTCTACAGCACTCCAACGTGCTGTAGACCACAGTGTATGTGTGCCACAGTATACATAGATAGACATATGTGTACACACACCAAAGTGTACATAGACGTGTACACACACCAAAGTGTACATAGACGTGTACACACACCAAAGTGTACATAGATAGACATATGTGTACATAGACATGTGTACACACACCAAAGTGTACATAGATAGACATATGTGTACATACAAAGTGTACATAGACATGTGTACACACACCAAAGTGTACATAGATAGACATATGTGTACATAGTCATGTGTACACACACCAAAGTGTACATAGATAGACGTGTGTACATACAAAGTGTACATAGACATGTGTACACACACCAAAGTGTACATAGACAGACATGTGTGTACACACACACCAAAGTGTACATAGACATGTGTACACACACAGTGTACATAGACAGACATGTGTGTGCACACACACACACACACACACACACACACACACACACACACACCAAAGTGTACATAACACCATAAGAACATAGTGTGTTGTTAACAAAAGCGTCCGTCGCCGTCGGATACGAGTATGCAGGAATGCATGTGTGGCGCGGGCGTGGTGGCAGGATGGAGGGCCCGGACACTAGCGTATGGTTCAGGAAGAGGTCACAGGAAACGGCATAGTGGAAGCCTACGCAAGATGCACTTGCACACACACGCACACACACACACACACACACGCACGCACGCACGCACACGTCTCTGGGGGGAAATAGAGGGTCCTCCACCCCGCATCGATGACGAATGGCCGATCACTGGGCCGAGGTCCTGGTCACGGGAGAGAAGGGGGGGGGGGGGGTCAAGATGTGTTGGTCCGAAGAAAGTTAAGAAGGAAAGGAGGATGAAAAAGAAGAAGGATTTAAGGAAGTGTGAAAGAAAGAAGGTAAAGTAGAAGGTGACAAGGAAAGAACGAGAAAGAGGCAGGAGGGAAGGAAACACAATGAGCTATTGTTGTTTTGGGGGGGGGCAGTAGAGGCCCACGTGAGGGGCAGCTGAGAAACAGTCAGCTGGATTATGCTCTCACACACACACAAATGCCCGCCCGCCCGCACGCTCACACACACACACACACGCACGCACGCACACACACACACACTTACAGTACAAACATACACATGCACGCTCACACACACGACTGGCTTGGTGTAAGCACCCTCTGTCAGGCAGGCATCCAGGAAACTGGTCACCTGACCACTATGAGTCAAAGGTTGTGGTCACTTGACCACTATGGGTCAAAGATCGTGCACGCTGATGAGACATGGTGGTTTGTAGAGCAGGGAAATCTACATAATCTCACTTAGCCAGCATCCATTTTGCTTGCTCAAATGGAGGCACATGCTTTTTTTTGTACGTCGGTGGAAACAGGGCAGTAAAGGAATAGTCCACATTTAAATTAGCTTACAAAAACGCAGGTGATCTGTTCTAAAAGCCCCGATCCATTATTCCTGAATGGTGCCCTTAACAAAGAAAAGCACAAATAATGACGCCTATGCTAACGTGGGGCACAGTGAACGTCCCTATTTTACATTGCTGCTGTGTGCTACAGTAACACTGCAGTGTTTCCAACATGTAGCTTGTTCCAACGTATGCAGTATTAATGCATTAATGACCTACTTATATAATGGATGAATACTTCAACTAATTCATTGTTAACACTGGATTACAGCAGCCTACTGAAATACATGGGCAAGTGTGTGCTGGAGAAGGATGATCTGTTGAGCTGCATGGAGCCCAGATGTACTTTACTTTCACATTTAGAAACACTCTCATTCTGTAGTTGAGAGACTGATTCAGACTGAACACTAGCAAACAAATGATAAAACGAAGCAAATTTATTTCGGTCAGATTTTAGTCAATTATTTAGACCAAGCCAAGACTGGACCTATTCAATGATTCAATTTGTAATTCCTATCACGGACCCTGCACGGACCATCAGATCCGCAAGTAAGTAAAAGTATAAGCAAGTTGCCTATATGTTCAGGGGCACTGGCAATAGTAGGCCTATCGCTCACCGGCGCCAATGAATGAACCAGGACAATGAAACAGTTTTATTTTGGGATTCAACATTTTGTAATTGCTTTTCTTTAAAAATTAAAAAATTAAAAAATAAATATATATATATAAAAAAAATAATGTAAACATATGTATTAATTCCTGATTGGGTCTAGTTGGTAAATCGCATTTATCTGAGAATCATAGCATTTATGTCAGACCCGACCCAGATCCGAGTCAAACACTCAAAGGTTGGGTCTCGGAGGCCCTGTGAAGACCTCTAATCTATAGCCTACTAATCTCAGCCTCTTCCACTCATTAGCACAACGTCACATAAACAGCTCTGTGCTGAATGTCTGATACATATGCCCTCATGATCTCAACAACTTTTCCGGAAGTAAGGAAGTTGTCATACATTGTACAGTAGCCTATATGATATGGGTGCAGAGCGGTCTGGGGGCACACATACTGTTTTGTTCCAGGGGCCCCAGAATCCTCTAGCTGCTGCCCTGTTGAAATGTTTACTTCAAGTTTTGGGCAAAATAGTGGTGGTTTTGTTTCATATATCTGACTTGATTGCCAACAGTATAGGGAGAAATATTCAATCTAGAATATATTTAAGGGTTTATTTGAGAGTTTGAGAGGGGGTTTCAAATAGGTTATAGGTCAAATTGATTGGTGCAGGAAACAATTTAGGCTCACCAATTTTCCAAAGTCATTGTATCCAGCTTTAATGTTGAGTACATTCAATGAAATTACATTATTTAGAAAATGATCCCCAACCCTTGACTGAAGGGGGACTCTTACTTTGGATGACTGGTTTATGAACATGAACTGGTTTAAAAGACAATGTTTCAAACATTCTCTAGTTGCCAGAATGTGCTAGAAACATTTTGGGAGTAGGCGGTTATGTAGATGCTTTCGTCATATATGGGGCAGACCCAACAGTCACCTCTTCACAAATGCAAGCAGGCGGTGTTTAGATACCATTATGGTATATGAATTGAAGTTCAGAACAAATTGGCCATTTAAAATTGGATTACAGTCTATGAATCCACAGCCATCTAAATGTGAACTGAAAGGATTCTGATTGAGGCACTACATTTTAGCATGCAGTTACCCATTAATTTATTATAAGCCACTCGGTTATCGCAAAGTTCATCCATGCAGGTCTGTGGATGGTAAAGTCACTGAGCATTGTGCTTACGTTCATGAACAAGTTGATGACAGGGCTATTGATCCACAATATATTAGGCCTAAATTAAATTGCCTACACTTAGGCTGGGCGCAAAGTAAAAACTCTATGGGCCTCTTTTCATGACACATACATTATTAAGTACATTTTTCCTCAGCTGTCCATTAAGGAATGCTAATATATACTAATGTTTAAAGAAATAATACAGATAAGGCTCATTGTGTGGCAGAATGATGGAGTTAATAAATAGTCAAATTAATACAGCGGTATACTTTAGTAGGAATTATGTTAGGTAGAGTTAACATCAACTGGTTAACAATATCAAATGGTTACAAATATCATTAACAAAAAACAGCCATCGAGTCGCAGACTTGCAGGACAAGCCGGGAACATGATGCGACGTAACCCTCTCTTTAATGTGCTGACAGGCAAACAGAGAGACTCACAACGCCTTTTCCTCTGCCATAGTGCAAGACCTGGATCTTACTGATCTGCGGCTGATGACAAATACACTTTGACATCTCCTGGACGATAACCCTCACGCCATGGCAACCATAGAGGAAGATGTGTTTAATTCTGCCACTATGCAGCAAGAAGCATGCTAGCATTAAGGCTTCATGTCATGAATGTTCATTAGTGAGCAGAGGCACTATATTCATTAGAAGCAGCAGTAGTAAAACCAAGCGGACTGAGTGCTCAGTGCATGTTATAAGCATGATCTGAAATGAGATATTTGAGTTTTGTTCAGTACACATCTACCGTTTAATGTTATTTTCAATTAAATAGAAACTGAACTTGAAACAGAGAGGATTCTGGTCTTATTTGCAAATCACCATGGCTGATGAAAATCAAAGTGATTGTTTGTGGTCGGTTACGACAAAATGCAGCAAAACATAAATCAAAACGTAGTAAACCTTTCCCAGGGAACACGTCATTCATCTTAAGCAGTAAACCTACAATATGCATGTTGTGTCAGCTCAACACGCGCTGTGACATCTGTTACACTGTATTGTCTGTGCCAGTGACAGCCAACCCCCCCAATTAAATATTACCAACGTTCTACGCCTACACCCACACTAACTAAATTAAGCCTCATAGATGAATTATATTATCTATTCTAGTAATGAAAAAAATTAACTATTCATGTAATTAACAAATGCATCATTTGCATTTATCGAGACCCTGACTATGTCGAAGGGGGTTACACAGCAAATTTGCAAGTACTGACATATGAATTGTACACTAAAAATAGGCATGAATCCAAATATTTAGACTCCTGGTAATAATAATAATAATAATCTTTATTTGTACAGCACTTTTCATACAGAACTGCAGCTCAAAGTGTTTTACAGAGAGAGAATACATACACAATAGTGCTGCATAAATAAATACAGAGATACAGAAAGTAATACAATATAATGAAAATGTTTAAAGGATGGAATTCTGGTAAGGCAAGAGTGGCCATTTGTCCCAAACTATGAACATGGTACACCAGAGAAGTTCTCCAGTCACAAGCTGTGTACTGTATGCAGACCACACTGACCCCACAGAGGTCAAATTGATGATTCATGACCCCAGTCCAATGTTTTCCAAAGGGAATGGAAACACCTGTGAACTGATCTGTGGTACAGTATGATACAATGTCAGGAATTGACATTATCGTCTATTTTGCTCAACATTCACCCGGGCTGGCGTTCCCTCGAGCGTTCGGCGGGGAGATGGAGAGCGTTCGAAATTCCCCCGTATAGGCGGAACGAGCGCAGATGCGATGTTCATCTGTACGCAGTGCAACTAGAGGCCAGCTCCACGCCCACGCAGAGTCTGAGCTCGCCAGCAACACTTCCACACGGCTCCATCCACATCCACATGTGTGTAGAATGAGGGAGAAGGAAAATAGTGGGGGGGGGGGGGGGGGGGGGGGGGGGGGGGGGGGGGGGGGGGGGGGGGGG
>JAODOY010037195.1:0-20941 GCA_025399855.1 Forbesichthys papilliferus
TGAGATCACGTTGTCTATAAATGACCCAGAATCACACTATTTCGGAAGCTCTGCGCAACGAACTTGACCATTCAAAAAAATAAAAAATAAAATTGCGACAATACTGCAGACCGCAATATTGGGGCACCCTTAATCACCGCAAGGACGTTTTCTTTACCGCGACATCCCTAGGCATAACAGAATTCTGCAAACTGAGTGATATTTTAAATATCATAATTAACAGCTGATGATTGAGCTGAAGACACACTTCTGTGACACATATGAATCAATGTGCCACTGTGTCTATGTAGCACCCACCAACGATATTATGTTGGCTATACTTACATAGAACTATTATAGCAATTAAATATAATTTTAGAACAATAATTAATTCACATTTTTTAAGCAAACAAATTCATTCTATTATGTATAAAAAAAATACATGCTGAATATGACCGACAGAAAAAAATGCTTATTATGTCTGTTATTCTGCAAATGTTTGACATTTCCCCCGGTCTGTTTTCAAGATGCTCTTTATAGCACAAACAAATGCAGTAGGCTATACGAGGGTTCCTCTATCCTGGTTCTAGCTTAGGAATAACTAGGAATAGCTTGTTATAACAACAACAGATTCATCTGAATCAGGTGTGTTGGAGCAAGGATATATCTAAAACATGCAGGGCAGTCGCTCGCTAGGACCAGGATTGGGGACCACTGACTGCAATACAGTAAATCATAAATGTGGGTCCTTCTCATGGCCAATCCTTGAGGCTAGGTATAGCTTAAATAGATACAGTGAGTTCACCCAGTCCCTGTGAAGACAAATATTTGTCTGAGGACATTGAGGCAGTTCTCAATAATAGCTGGGTTTACATGGACACTGTTTTGTCTCCGAATGGAATCTTTCCAATTGACAATTTTGGGTTACTTGTTTACATGGGATGACACCTAACCGGAACTGGCGTTTGCATGCGCCGTCGCAACTTATTGGAATTCATGTTAAACATGCACACATTATCTAGCTCATAATGTAATGTGTCCCGCTAGCAAATGGCAAAACCAGCTTCTAGTTGTAGGTACGTTGGGGAGTGAGGCTATTTGTGTGACTGGTGGAGAAATGTACGGCTCCAGGTGAGGTCACAGAGAAACAGAGAGAAATATGCACACACAGAGAGACGCGCACACACTGGCTACCTTAACAGATTATTGGCTACACCAGACACTGCTCCACGTCCCCCAGCTCTGCCAGCGGGTGCACGCACTAGCTAACACCCGCTATCAGAGCTCCGTGGCCGGTACTAACTCCCATTCACTTATTTGCGTGAGTCGCAGTTGATTTGTCCTGACTTTGTACCGTTCATATAACACATGCATTGTAGAGTGGCTGTCCAGAATAGTTTACCGGCATCACACAAAACGTAAGGCGGGACATGCATGAGAACACAATCAGGCAGTAATCGGGTTTAACCGTTTACATGGTAGAATTCTTCTTTCAATCGGTCATGGAACGGGTTATACTACCCCTCTGCTTCAGAATGAAAATTTAATTGGGTTGGCTGTTTCTATTCCAATCGTGGTGTTAATATGAAACACTTTCTTTCAGGTTGGCCGTTAAACCCTATTCCAATCGAATTTATAGGGTCCATGTAAACGCAGCTGCCTAATCCTGCAGAAAAAGTCTGCATTGTGATTGATGCCTCCTAACTGAAACCACAATCAGACCAGTGTTTGTCTACAGTGTGCCTGTAATCAGAAGACCAGACACACAGGAGACGGTGTATCCCAAGAACAGGATGTTTATTAAGGCAAAACCTGTGGATGTGGGGCTAGATCCAGGACAGGCTGGTATCAGGCATTCAGTGACAGGATCTGGAGGAGAGAACAATGGTCAGTCCACGGATATCTGGAGGCAAGGGAAGACACAGGGAGCAGGATGGGAAGGGCAGATGGCATGGAAACCGGACGGCAGAACAGGTAAAGAATAAGGGCAATAGAGCTATAACAACGCTCAGACTACAGTATAGTAGAGCTGTAACAACTATTATTGGCAGTGTGAGGTGTGTAAGTGTGACCAAGGACAGGAAGACTAAGGTGTGTGGAGTGATTTGGGCTGATTAGCGCTGATTAGGTGCAGGTGTGTGAGCAAAAGAAAGGTGCTTTTATTGTCACATACATGTAGCAAAATTTGTATTCTGCATTGAACCCGTCTTTCAAGGTAGCAGTGGGCAGCCACTGTGCAGCGCCCGGGGACCCACTCCAGATTGAGGTCAGTGTCTCTGGTTACATGGCACTAACTGGAGAGTCAACCTAAAATGTGTTTTGATAGTGCGGGAACCCGGAGCACTCGGAGGAAACCCACGCAGACACGGGGAGAACATGCAAACTTTACACAGAAAGGCCGGGACGACCGGGGTCAAAGAAAGATGTAATGTAAAACTGAAGGTGGTGTAGGGGGCGGAGCTGGAGTTTCGTTGGCACAGACTAGCGGGGCAGGGTCTGACCATATTGCAGCCGTGTTGGCGAGGTATTGCCCCAGGAAGAACCAGCTGCAATATACACTCCATTAATACTTTGGTAATTGGTTTAACTGCTCCGCTGCATTTTTATCAGATGCCACTCTTGGCTCATATGGTGCTTCATAATATTCTCTTGACGCTCTGTAGATTCTTTCTAAAAAGGTCAATTAAGCTAGTTTGAGTGATCGTTTGTCATGACGTAATAACCATTGACATAATCATATGCCTGCTGCACGAGCAACAGCTGCCGTATTTGTGAGCACAAAATGAATTATACTTTTAGCATAAATGCTAAATATTAAACAAACATGCCTACAATTATAATAGTATACTCTAAAACAAAAAATCCTATTGTATTATATGTTGTTCTATAGGCTTGATGCTGGGAACTACAGTGTCGCAGGTTGTAATGTATATGTAGGCTACTGCTCATGAGGCATTAAAGCAATGTAAAATGATCCCGCGCGATTCTTAATTCAGAATCACGGTCAACACTATATAGTCATACTGTATGAATTCACTGCGCCAATGAGGAAAGACATGGTTAAGTTTTAGCCGCCATGTCCATCTATTAATAAGTCTATGGATATTGTAGTAGCCTTCCATTGCAGCATTTTAAACATTATTACACACTTATAACACAAAGCTTACACAAGCATTCTTAATTATAGATGACAGACGTAATATTAACATGTACAAAAAATACAATCACTTTCTGTCTGACACAGTTGCAGCATGCAAGGTGTTTGGAGCAAATGTGGATGATTATACATCTTAGGATTGTCCGGGCGGATGCGGAGCCTCCTTGAGATTTCCCTCACTCCTCTACCGACAAGAGCATTGTGATGCGGTTTTCCAATCATCCAAAATAACTTGCACACACTGCTACAGTATACTGTATTTATGCGACGATATCGAGCAACAAAAATTGAGTTTGTGTTCAATTGGGGTTAAAAAAGAATAACGCTAAAAGCTAAAATAATGGCATGCATTTAACATGCATTGTTGCTTTCACTGCTGTAATTACTATTGATTGTTTAACAAGTAGAGCAACAGTAGTGTATTGAGAACTGTAGCATCCTTCAGTAATTTATTTGTCACCTCATTTTTAACACATTTACATTGAGGACAGATCCTGCACAGATGACTCGAATTTGCCAGAGTGATTAAAATGTCACAGCCAAGTCTGTAATGCATCCTGACTTCAGTTTCACTGATAGCGTGTGAGAAAGACCACACTGTAATTTACCCCCGTGCACTTGGTCTCAGCTCTGACGAAAAGGGAGGTTATAAATCAGTCTTTATTCTAAATGTCAGATAGTCGAGGTGTGTGCATGTTGGGGGTGGTTGCACATGTCTGCACACCTCTGTTCAAATGTTTATTGACTACACCATCTGGGTGGCCATGTTAGGCGTATGCAGGCACCTGAAGCATGCTGATGTTAATATTGCATAGGAATATGGAAACAGTGGTTCCAGATCACGGATTAGCCTTTGAGCAGTGAACATCTGAAATGCATTTAAAAGATAAGAGACCCAGAACATGTAAAAGCACACTATGGCAAAGATTTTTGCTAAATTGTTCTCTTGTTGTTATAGAGATGAACAACATTCAAGTGTTGCCGTTAGTTGATTTTATTGGTTCAAACCAGTAACTGCAGTTCTTTTTGTACCCAATCAAAGTACTGTCAGAATGACATTTACTATAGTTATGTATCCATAGAATATAATGTATATAAATAATCCATAAAATGACCTAATATTAAATTGATATCTTATCTAAACTAAATTCTGGTTGAGATTGAATTATTTAAGACTAACAGAAAAAAAAACATGAAAGTTTGTAGTGGAACTGTTGGCTAGAAAATATGGTGTTCCACCTCATGCAAGATTAATGGCTGCCTGTGGCCTAGAGGCACCAATGCCAACAACTCAGCATTCATAAATAAAGTTAAATTAATCAATATAAGACTTTATAGGAAATGTATGGCTACCCTCACCTTGAGGAGGACAGCTCTGAGAAATGTAAATGTTTAATTAAAACCTTCCCCCAGAAATAATACAGAAAAAGCTATATAACTTTCTGAACAAAGTTCTGATTTACTGGGCAGTGATACAGTATGCCATTACAGTGGAACCTTGACATGTGGGTAGTCACCAGTGCCTTTGCAGCTGAATCTGAAAATAAGTGTGTTACAGGCCATACTGACCAGGTGTTTATTGTAAGAAATGTGGCCATTCAAATGAAAATGCTGAAGATAGTATAAGTGAAATGCATCATTAAAGCAAGTGTGCTTGTTATACAGTAAACTGTATGAGCAAATTAAAGGTCAGCAATGGTTTCTGCCCATGGGGGTAGATTTCGTTTGAACATTGGGGAAAGGGGGGGACATATAAAGTTGGGGGTCTGTGGTTCCTCCCAGAACATTTTGAGGGGGACGCATCCCCTGCATCCCCCCCAGGAATATACGCCTATTTCGGCTACAGAGCTGCATTTCAAATGTAATAGCAGCAGAATACATTATTTGGGTTAGCTGTTTGTTCCCAAAAACACAATGAATTTGCGATATAGCATTTGCATCAGAAAGATATCTATTGTATTAAAAAAAGAATAATGGAATATCTCATTGGATATTTTTCATGCAGATTACCAATTGTGGGACGTTCAATTTAAACAAACAAAAAACACCTAGACTGTTAGATTTTTTATCATCTTAGTCTCCAAGTCTCAATGTCAAAATCCGATTTCACCACCACATTATTCAGTGTACAATAGGGCTTGCCCCAAATATTCTATTATTCGGGTATTCGTTTGTTATGTATGTATTCGATTTAAATATTGGGATTCGAGTATTCATTTTTTCACATTATGCATGCATGTTTTCCCATTAATCCCTACTGTCTCCATATAAACCTTGTGTAAATGTAATTGCCTGCCCTACACTGTGTCATCAACACAGTTGATTGCAATTGACACTGTTTCTAAGAAGAGAGTTGGGCTATTCATTCAACACACACTCTTATTGGCTAATATAGGAGGTATATGCTATTTGACAGCTCAATTGATGTGTCAATCAAAGTGGCCGTTTTGAACGCATGGCTATGTTTATATGTGTGCTCACTGAAGCTAGGAATCGAAGATTACTTCTTAATTATAGTTGATTGATTACTTCTTAATTATAGTTGAGTGGTTTTAATTTTTTTTTTTGAGAGAGAGAGTATTCGAATACTTGTTCAGAAATACCATCAAGTACTTGAAACCTGTAAAATGGTATTCGGGACAGCCCTAGTGTACAATCATGCGCCTTAGCATTTTAAACATTTGAGTCTAAAGTAGCCTACAATTGCTGTTAAATTCTCCCATTGGAGAATCAGGTCAGTCCTAGGAAATGTCTGTGTATGACTGAAACTACTATGATTTGGCATTTTGGCAAGAGTGTCATGCTCGGTGGTGAGGTATTGGACCCAAGCGCACGACAATGAGTATAAGAAAAGCTGCACTATCTGCCAACATAAGAACGGAGCCTAAAAGAAAATTCATATCAATAATATTTATCAGTAAACACAACCGGTATACCTGCTGACATTTCAACTAGTCAATATTTCATCACCATCCCTAGTCATTTTTGTATTCTTCTTTTTCTCTTTCTAGGGGATTAATGCCACGAACTCTAGACAGCCAAATCACATTAGAGAAGACCCCAAGTTACTTTGTCACCAGAGACGCACCCGGGCGAATCTTAAGTATGTCTTCTGAGACCAAGCTAATTGTTGTGGTACGCAACCCGGTCACACGAGCCATCTCCGATTACACTCAGACTCTGTCCAAGAAGCCGGACATCCCCACCTTTGAGGAGCTGGCCTTTAAGAACAGAAGTCTGGGCCTTGTCGACACCTCTTGGAATGCCATTCGCATCGGAATGTATATCTTGCACCTGGAGAACTGGCTACAGTATTTTCGCCCGTCACAGATGCACTTTGTGAGCGGAGAGCGCCTGATCACAGACCCGGCAGGGGAAATGGGTAGAGTGCAGGACTTTTTGGGACTTAAACGCATAATATCAGACAAGCACTTTTACTTCAACCGAACCAAAGGCTTTCCTTGTCTGAAAAAGCCTGAGAGCAGCAGTCAACCACGCTGCCTGGGCAAATCCAAGGGTAGAACTCATGTGCAGATTGAGCAAGAGGTCCTTGAGCAGTTGCGTGAGTTTTACAGACCTTTTAATGTGAAATTCTATGAAACCGTGGGCCATGATTTCAGGTGGGACGGAGAATGACGTATATAAACAGTTGTTATTTAATGATTACCTCAGAGTGGATAGGCTATGACTAATGCCTGAAGCTAATGAATCAATGATGGTAGTACATTTTTAATGGATACATTATTACTACAGCGCAAACAGAGGGTAATCTACCTGCTTAAGTGGTTGTTCCAGTTATTTAACATAATGAATTGTCATCACAATATAATCACTATAATAAAATATGTAAATTAAATAGAGCACAAAATACTGTATGGTAAAATAACAGACAAATTCAAGTCAATGTACTATAAAGCTACGCCAACACGCCTCAATATCTATTCAATCACTGTATACCTATTGATGAATAGGCAAAGGATAAAAAAATAAAAATAAAGTTCAGCCAGTACTTCTTGTGATACATAAAGAGTAACAGCACTTTTTGATGCCCCTAACTTTTTCTTTTTCTTTTTTGGATGTAAACTAAAAATTATAATACTGAACTGTGATGAGGCACATCAATGCTGGTCTTAATATTGACAAATGGGAGCTCTGAGACCATCCAGGTCCTTGAGTTTGAGCATTTTTTCAAAGTAGTGGTGTGGGCAGGGTCAAGGCCAACACCCACTGCCCAATGACTGCAGGTATTGCCTGCAGTATTTGTGCAGATATGCAATATGTTATTTGGTACGTATTGTACTATACGTGAGTGGTAAGGATAAATAATAATAATCATAATAATAATAATAATAATAGGGATTATATTGAGTTGGATTTAGATGAAGTATGAATGGCTGGCTGTACTCTTTCAAATTGTTTTAACGGTTTCTAAACTTGTCTAATGCACATTTAAATACAAGGTATATTTATTTGTGAGATTAACAAACCAAACTGCTGGAAACAGACATTTCAAAATAAAGGTACTGCAAAAATATCTGTGAAAATGTCTCGGTCTGGATTTGTCTGTAAGGATACTTATTCTCAAATAAAGGAAACCTCATGGTATGCTCCTGGTTCTGTAGAGACTTACATTCTAATACTAATGGCAATTTCTTCAAAATTATAAGGTTAAGGGGTTATCAGAATGTACAGGTATAAATTCTGGGTCAAACCAGTGGTATTTTAAAACCTTCCCCCACGCCCACCATGTTTTTCTTATACTGACCCATAGCTGATACAGTCTGTAATAATGTGACAGTGTAACCTTCCACATTAGATATTCACAGTGGGTTTCAGTTTAGTTTTTCCAGCATGAGGGAAACAGCAATATGTTAACTGTCATTTGTGATATTGCCTATTAATGAGCTATTATTCTGTGAAATCTACATTTTATCTCGATTCTGTAAGCCATCACTTGATGCACAGACCAGTATAGCATTGAACATATCTTTAGCCCACCTGAGTTAATTACTTCTCCCCCCTTTCCAATTTGTCACCCCACAACTAGGCCTACTGCATGGTGTAGCATTAAGATAACAATGTGCCACCCCATGTGCCTGCTAATATATCACTGTAAACATATTTCAAAAGTTGAGGCTTTATTGAGTTGAGTTGCTATATTGCCTGTCAATCATACTATAATCATGGCATCTGCCGGAGGTATGTATTCTAACTGACGTTTTGTCAGGGTGGGTTGGGGCGGAGGAGGGAGGGGGTCATAGGTGGGAAGATGCATTGCAGCACAAACGCAATGGACCTTTCCGACCTGTCAATCACAGTTTTTTTTGTTCACACTAATCTTGCAAAACGAGTGTAATATAGTCCTACTTTACTACCTACCTGTATTGAACGGGATGATACATTGCAGAACACGTTAGTTCAATGATTGTTATTCTCACAGGTCACAACAGAAGATTACAGTACCGTTTACAAAAAGCACACTGCACTATTATTAGGAGGATCATTTTATAATGTCCCACAAGCTACACACGTTTGTGGGACATTAGCAACAGTAACTAATGGGGGCGGGTCTTAAAGCCTGAGACGGAAAGGTCCATAGCTTTTGGACTCTTCCTAATCTCTTATTTACTTTTAGTTTGACTGTATTTTAAGAGCCAACCATTCAATGGATAATCGTGACTATGAACTAATTGCCCGTACTGGCCAGTGTAACCTTCAAAGTAAATACCAAAAGGTGCAAACAGGGTGTTCTAAATGTCATGAACTTTAAAAGACTCTGAAGTAAGTTATACCTGACTTATAAACGAGCAATGTCAAAGAGTACACAATAAAAACCAATTACTGCTGGCTTATTATAACATTAATAATATTCTATATTAAAACCTAAGAAATTAGATACAAATTGCAATTGTATTTTAAGTTTAGCCCTTTATCCTTCCAATTATATATATTTTCTGTAACAGAATAAGAATGATGTCACAGTTAACAATTTTAAAATGGTTAAAAGCCTAATGTTTATGATGAAAAAAATATAGAACTATGTTCAAAAACAACAAAGCATGTACGAGTTGAGAAAAAGTGTCCATTTCATTCACAAGCTAAAGTCACTGATTATTTTTTATCTATTTCCAAACGATACACAAGGAATATGTACAGCTCCAGCTCCTGTCTCACTGTTGAACCATATCTTACACAAAAGTAGTATTAACTTCAGTTATCCGTTGTCAGAAAAGTGGGAATGTGTGTTCTCAGTCAACCTTAGCGTGCAACACGGACTCCAAATTTGTAAATGCATTAGAATATAATAGTACAAACGAATGCCTGTCAAAAGCAAGTCATACATACCACAGACATAGATAAAGCCAGAAACATAAGGGTTCACTAGGTGTTTTCTTTATGGAAGTCATCAAGTATTTATACGGAAGACATCACACCTTGTCCTTTCTAATAAGATTATGCCACGGAGAATAATGAGGATTTTTATTTTCCAATCTATAGTACAACAATTTTGTGAGGAAGACGCGTAGCTTGGCAGCCATAACCCCTTCTGGAAGGGTATTTCATTAAACACTAAGATTGCATGTGCACCTACCTGCATCAATATGCCTTTTGAATATACACACTAATATGCATAAATGTACATACATTATGTGTGTGTGTTATACACAGGTGCATCTCAATAAAAGTAACTTCAATAATTCATAATAATAAGTGAAACTCATTGATATAGTGGAATAATTACACACAAAGTGATATACTGTAGTTCAAGCCTCCATTCCATGAAGCTCTCTAAGCACTGTTCTTGAGCTAATTTGAAGGCAACTCAACGTTTGAAGGTCTGTAGCTATTGACTCTGCCACTGTACGCCTCAGCATGCTGCACGTTGTGTAATTTTATGAGGCCTACCACTTTGTGGCTGAATATCTGTTGTTCTCAATCGCTTCCACTTTGTTTGGCAACCTATCACAGTACCACGCTTGAATTCAGTGAGCTTGATCATGACATTTGCAATATCTATATTAATTTAGATATTTTTTAAACATAAGTAAAAATGCAAGGGTTATGGGAAAATGCACCAAAATATATTCATAACATATCAATGCTGGACTAGTACAACAATAATTCCCAGCTACGGAGGAGGCATTACTTATAGCTGCTAATGTTTGTAAGCATTCTCAGCCACACATCTTACTTTTCTGTCTAAATCAAATAAACTAGCAAATAAAAATCCAAACAGCCAATGGACGCATTTCTCTCCACAAAATAAACTGAATATTGCACACTTCCTGCAACATTTTTGATATGATATTGCGCAACGTGATATTGCGATAACAATACTGAGTCTATTATTTTGTGCACCCTTAATACACACACACTATAATAAGTGTATTAGTTCATTATTATAAATTATTCATATGCACACACACCCCAATTATTGTATTATTGGATAGAAATCATTCAAAATCATTGTCATAATAATTGGTTTGTTAGTACAAGTAAGGCATTACATTTTGCCCCGTGGGGTCAATCATCATTTTACATTTGACTCCAGAGTGTGTTACAACTAACACGGACTATGGGGTGAATTGTTAACTCTTCACTCCTTGTGTGTGAGACTAAATCATGCATTTGCTGTTTGTGTTGTAGAGATAATAGCTCCACCATTAAATATCAGACATGTAAATAGTCAATCAAACATTGAACACACTAGCTTAAAAGCACACCAAGATTCAGAGAGAGATCTTATAATAGTTACTATCCCAACATACTGTACATACGGGGAAAAAGTATATACTGTAATTACCACCACCGTACCCCCCCCACACACACACAAACACACAAAAGTATCCAAAATAAAATGATAATTTTATGATTATTAATGATATATTGTATCACAATGAGTACCAACATTAAGATATTCAGTAGAACTACTGGACATGTTCGTTAAGATTCGTGCAAGTTGCAACAATGCCAACAATTTCATGCCTGATGAAACTAACAAGCTCAATTCTACACTAATGAACAGCTACAGATGCTGTCACTGTCCTTAAGCTGTCAAACCCTGTACATTGTTGGGGGACCTTATTTTACATACAGTACACAGACAGACACACACACACACACACACACTCGAAAACCATACCAACTAATGCACCTAATTTACCTCAGGCCTGTTGAACATGTGCTGGTTGACTTACCTTGGAGAAAGGTCAAGCTCACAACAGGTCTCCAGGCACTTGGTCTACTAATTAAGCAGAAGTGTTGGAGATACCAGCTCCCACGATAGTGCTGTGGTCACGCCCCAAGGAGTCATGTTGTCTCAGATACAATAAATTAGCTGTCCACTCATGCATGGAGAAAAGCCCAACCGTCACATATGATGGTATTCACATGACTTTGAAAAGTCTTTTACATAAATGAATACGTTTAGAAAAATTAATAAACTACATTTACCAAATAAACAGCTTCCTTGCAGTGTTTTTGACGTTCTGGAACATGATAAAAGCACTGCCATGATTGTTTAGCTAATATTGATGAATGACAACAAATGACAAATGCAACAAACACTAATCTATGTTTGTTAACATTAACAATCCCGGATACAGCATACAGTTTGCTGGTTGTCATGCAACTAGGCCTAACAAGCAACACGAAATAAATAGAGGCTGACATAACAGAAATGACCACTTACATTATACTATTATTATTATTATTATTATTATTATATAATACTATAATATTACTAATACTAATTTCTCGACTATTAACCGCACGTCAGTATTTTATGTAATTTGAAACAAACTTGTCTATTAACCGTACCTGTGTATTAACCACAGTTTATTCAGTGTTACGTCATCGGGTTGGAGGAATTTTTATGTTTAAAAAAATTTTCAGAAAAATTTGGACACCAACCACCACTTCAATATACCGGTATGCGCTAGCTAGGCTACGTAAATTATGGTAGGTTACTAATGTGATACTGTGTTATTAACAAGCCATGTATCCAACAAACAGCATGGATACAAAATAATATACTGTATATCTGGGCTTGCAGGAGATACTTGAACATGCTGAAGTTATTTTTTTTATTAAAGTGTATTGTGTGCGGCTTCTTACTATACTACTGCCAGAGGGATTTACCTGGATTTCACTCAAAAAAGGCCAAATCATTTTTATTTTCTTTGGGCTAGGTTTATTTAGAGACTGTCAATACATCTATCTTTTGGTTCACCTACATGGTTTGTTTACTGTTCTGTTCTCACGGTTATCTCAAAACCAGACCCATCGCTTCCGTGACTGCAGTAGATTCGCCTTTCACATGAGAGGCGAGCGGGACGGAAAGTGGGATGCCAATTCCTAATTGAAAAGCCCTCTACCATGTCAGATTGTCCTACCATAGCAACTAATTATAGTTTTGGATGTATAATTAATATCCCCTTATTACCTTAAAAATAATACAAATAAATAGCCCAATGAGAGAGAAAAAACTATATTCTACCCAATGTATAGACCAGACCAAACAATCAATGTATTAACTGCGGTTAATAGCTGGGAAATTGCAGTATAATATTATACAATGACACTAAATGCACTGTATAGGCACATTGTCTTATATTATTCTTAAAATGTCATCATCAAAACTCCTCAATAGAAAAGACAAATGTTTATCCCCGAGTTCCCAAATGCCAGACCAAGCTGAAATGTATTTCTGACAAAATAAAATTAGAAAAATGTCAATGTTAAAACGTTTGTGAATAAATACACACATGTATAAACTTGATCTGTTTCCACAATGCCCCATTGACCCTAAACGTGACGTTCTGGAAGGCTACAGCCTGTGCTTTTAAAGAAATTGATAAACTTTTGACAGCACATCAAATCATAACGAGACCAAGTGCAAAGCCATTGTGAATGATTCTGCTTGCCCTTCATATCACGCTCTCCTGGTTGAGTTGAATGTAGCTTATCAAACATGACAACCAGGCTGTTTAGGAAAATGTCCACTTACTGGTATCAGTTCAACATGCTTCTGTTCCTTTTGTCCTCTTTCTTGGAACTATAAGTTTCAACAATAAACAGATTTACAGATCATTTTTGCCTCACAATATAAAACGGCTTTCAGGTAACAGCTGCTACTGCAACATGAATGTACTCCCACTCGCTTTGTTGTCTGTGTTTGAAGACCTTTGACAAAAGTACATGAAATCTATGTGATCTTCCCTTCAAGTATTTCTAGAATTTGGACACAAAGAAAGCACATCTTCTGACTTTGAAATGAAAGTCTTTTTCTAAAATGCTGCACAACCACTCTTAATCACATGCAGCTTCAAGGAGCTAAAAACCCAGAGTTCCTTCTCTCCTACAAAACAAAAAACACATTCCAATAGGCATATTCAGAAATATCCATTGTTATCACGAGTAAATAACATTGCAACAGTAGATAGGCAATTGGCCAGTAACCCCAGAACCTTATTGCAAGAGAAAGGTGCAATGAACCAAGGTCAGCAGTGAATGGGGAAACATGACTTAACTCAAGCTACAAGAGCATATTTGAATGCTGTTCTAGTACTGCATGTAAAGTATGCTGGCAGATGGGACTCACAGGGACATCCAACTACAGTGCTCCATAAGTGTGCACGAGACAGATAGTGGCCTTTTCGAATGGCATAGGATCCTGTCATGGATCCTTGCATGGAGAGCTCAACCTCTTCTGCAAACACTCGACACACCAAGACAAAACTATATGTCAGGACGTTGAGCTCTGCACGATTCATCATGGAAAGGTCACAGATATTACTGTATGATGAGCCTGGTGAGGGTTAGACCACTAGGATGATCGTAATGTGGCCATTCTTTAGGTTCAGATTATTTCAAACCTGAATAAAAACATGTTTTCTGTGTGTGTGTGCATATTTAACTTCTACATACAGTAGTCAGGGTAACTAGACTGCATTTATATAGTGCTTTTATCTAAGGCGCTTTAGATTATTTGTTACATTATTCCCCCATTCACACACACATTTATACACCAATGGCAATGTCAGCCATGCAAGGAGACACCTGACCACTGGGATCAGTTAGGGTTAGGTGTCTTGCTCAAGGACACCACAACACTTTGAGGAGTTAGCAGGGGTTTGAACCAGCGAGTTCTTGAACACCTATCGCCCCGCTCTACCACTGCACCACATGCCGCCCCACACCGTCCCACAACCACCCCACAGTCACAGGCGAGACACCAACACCTTGGTAAACACTCACCACAAGTTTGCGATTGCAAAGTGCATGACCATAAGTGAGGCACAAGTGGTTATTAAAAGAGCATTAGGTTCCATGAATATATTCCAGTCATAATGAGAAAGAGGTCAATATATACACTGACCCCCAAATGAGTATACACTGGACAAATAGGGAATGTGTACAATAAGCATTTCATCTGGAAGATGCATGGTCTCAAGTTTGCTTGTGTGCCCCTCCTATTGTGATCGGAATGCCGGTACATTCTGTAACCTGAGGTAAATCGATAAATGGCTAAATCAGATCAGTAATATGCTGCAACATTTTTTAAAAATAAACTTTAAAAGTGATTATTAAATTATAGACGCGTAATATGGTCAAGATATTTCAGGTCTAATGGCACTATCCGTGTCCAACAATGTGATATATATGATACTTTTTAAAATATATATTAAATGTTTAACAGAACATCGATACAGCGTGCGAAAATGGGTATTCAAAGGTCACTGAATCAGCAATGTTTATCATCAGGAGCCTTTGGCAGAAGTGACGGCAAGCTTCAAAGAAAAACCCATGTGCTGTAATTTTTAATCACTATGGACAATTGATCTTCATCTTCAAAGAAGACATATGCTTCAGGCTGAACAGTTTCAAACAGTCTTCAATGAAGTATGTGAGTGCATTTTTAATGTGAGATAACAATGGCGGGAACAATCATTCTCCCTACATTAGCAATACATGATAAATAATATTAATACATTATTGAATATGAAGCATTTGCAATGCAATGCGTAGCAATGTACAGGCCTGCCCTGTAGGTAACTGCCGTGCTTATAGCACTGAAAGCAATCAAAGTGATACATTGAGCGCCATAACATTTAGACTGAATGGCCTCCCTCCCTCTCCCAGTGAGTCTGGAAACCCTCAACAGATAACAGCCAGAGAAGTGACTCGGCAATCAAATAGTAGAGTAGTTCAATTGACGCTAACAAGAAGAACTGCTTGTCTTCGGCTGGTTCGTCGTTGTCATGGTGTCTTGTTGAAGTTGATTTGACCGCCTGCTATAGTTGCATTGATTGACAGCTACTGGCACTGCCTAAGACATATGTGTACATGGGCAGTTTTGCAAGTAACAGTAAAATGATAGAACGCCTACAAAGTACAATATCAAACATTCTTAATGTGATAGTAATGTATGCTGCAGTACAGTACATATTGCACACAGTTGTATGAGTGGTGATAGCTAATATTTTGTATTGTGACTTCATAAACTGATCAACACTGGCATACAGTGACACGTTTGATTGTATTCTTATGTTTTTTTTTACTTAATGACACTGTGTGCATTTTATCAAAGTCATTGTGTCCTATCACATACAAAATATTAATTCAGTGTCAAAAAGCGGAATCACTGTCTAGCCGATTTTATTTCACAATCATAGTGCAATGTAGGCTTTAGAAAGGCTTAGGTCCTGTCTCTCAGATGCTTTGTGACTGGGCCTGTGTGACAAGATCTTGTATCTGTGTTGCTGATATCTCCCTGCAAACCTATACCCCCTGATTGATAAGTCGTACCACAGTCAACTTTCAGAAGTTTCCATTAAAAGTTTCCACATGTCAAAGTGAAGCCCAAGTCTCTCGTAACCTTTGAAGCACTGTAGACAAAATGACAATTAATCACACCGTGGGAACATAACAAACCTCTCTTTTACTCACTCTCACAGGAACAGTAACAAACACAAAGGCACACACACACACACACATTGAAACTGTGTTAATCCAAAACAAGCATTCAATATAGATTTCTGGTAGAATCTCATAAAAAATAGATTACAGTATATAGTATAATAATATATTAAATATGTCTCACAAACAGCCCACAAGGCACAATTTGAGGGCACTACAAATTACACTGAACGTTGTTGCTTTTGAGCACAAACTAAGGTATTTTGTTAAAGTCAGCTAGTTACCTTAGTCTGGTGTAACGAGACCCAAAATTCACTGTGTAAATAGGGTGTGGACATGGTGTATTGTGAAGTGTTTGCAGTTACTGCATCCTTGGGATCATTATGAAATGATTGGAGCAGCCATTAACCAATAGGAATTGCTACAACTGTTTTCGCTTCATCTAGCTCTACCACCAATTTGAACCAAACGCATGACTTCAACACCATTACACATATCTCCCACCTGGTCGCTGATTAGTTTCACCATCCAGGCTGTGAAACACTAAACTGAACATGGTTTCCTCTGTTCCAGACTATAATAATCCCAGCTAATACTGAGCCGAGAGCAACGGTCGGGCAAAGCCATGCTATAGTTAGCCCAGAAAACACAAAGAAGCGTGTGAGCACATGAGCGATGTGAGAGGAGTAGTGAGGAACGCAAGCCACTCATCACTCAAGTGGGAGTGCACAGTTAAGTGGCAGAGATAGTGAAAGACAATACAGATATCACCCTTACAGCCTCTACTCTGCTTTGCATAATACACTACAGCAGCGGTGGCTAGACACACAACAAGCCTGTAAGCCCGGGGGCCGCCACCATTATGATCGAGTGGAATAATTTTGTGCTTGGATTCAACATCCATTGCATCGGGTGACAGGTAATGAAAGCAGCTAGCGCTCCTCCAGGGATGCATATTCTCTCCGTCACCCCCTCACTGACGAGGCAATGCGTAAAATAAGATATGATGTTCCCCAAACATATGAAGCTTACAACTGTGTTGCTTCATACTGTACTGAAATGTGCAACACTACAGTATACTACTGTATATGTAGTTTTATAATATCACAGATTTTTCCTGTTGCAGCTATGCTACAGCCTAATTGCTAAATAGATACACATAATAATACATAAACAGATACATAAACGGCATTTGCAGAACTACTGTGGATGCATTAAAAAATTGTGTTGTGGATGCAGTAGTATAACTTTTGACATGCCAGATGGATTGTTATTTACAAATCCACAAATCCGTGACTCAAAACTGCAAAGGGCAGGCACTTTTAAAAAATCGCCTTACAAGTCCCTGGCTGAGCGCCGCTACATTGGAGTTTACCCCGGTAGATGAGGGTCGCCTTCATGCGCCTACGGGTGGTTGGGGAGAAAACTGACTGTTGTCTGTGTATAAGCACCGAACAGCAGTTCGGAGTATTCAGGCTTCTTGGAGACCCTGAATGGAATTCTGTATGGGGCTCCAGTAGGGGACTCCATAGTTTAACTGGGAGACTTCAACGCGCACGTGGGCAATGATAGAGATACCTGGAGAGGAGTGATTGAGAGGAACCCTGATCTAAACCCGAGCAGGCGTGTTGTTAGACTTATAGAGTTATGG
Source organism: Forbesichthys papilliferus (assembly GCA_025399855.1). Classification (NCBI taxonomy): domain Eukaryota; kingdom Metazoa; phylum Chordata; class Actinopteri; order Percopsiformes; family Amblyopsidae; genus Forbesichthys; species Forbesichthys papilliferus. The sequence continues at coordinate 17,709 of JAODOY010037195.1, forward strand.
ATTGTCTATAAAAACACCATGTTCTTATATAAGTATGCTCATAAAAGTATGTGATATTAGAGCACCCTAGGCCGAAGGTCGATTTTGTGTATCGTATCATCTCACCTGGACTCTCGCAAGGATCCTGGAGGGGGCCTGGGAGTCTGCCCATCCGGTCTACATGTGTTTTGTGGATTTGGAGAAGGCGTATGACCGGGTCCCCCTTCAAACTTTAAATCACTTCATCATCAATCTCATTGCCCCCTTCCCCACAAAAAAAAGCATTGTGTGTCATAACCCCATTGTTGAGAACAGCCGATCCAAAAACTCTCTTTTATATGAAACGGTTAATAAATGGCTGTGGAAAGAACACCAACGAAGACCCTGTGTACTACAGAACATGCAGTAATTATTTGTTAAATATGTCGACTATAATAATATAGAGTCATACTTGGTGTTCCCCAATAGATACTGTAACATTGGGAGACATGTTTACTATAAATTTGACATACGACTGATGGGGCATTTAAGGGATTTAATGCAAACCATTAAATAGCTGATTGGTGTTGTGATATTATGACCACTTCAGTGTGCACTCTGGTACGGTATGGGGCACATGTACGCAAAGGTTACATTTAGCAAATAAAGCAGTCCAGAGAACCACACACCTAAGCATGTGCACACATTAAGTCTTCACAGCATGCATTAGCCTAATGTGGAGGTTGTCTGTGTGATGGAACATCAATGCTGCTTCTAATTCACATCTCAACACTTTCTCCTTATTCATATTTAACATGCTGCTCTTCGGTGCATCAATAAATAACAGAGACGACCAGAAGACCCAACTTCCTAAATGCTTTTCCTTACATCCACACCACCTGATTGAAGACCAAATCACTGCATGTCACCTCATCTACAGGAAAAACAAATACTTTTAAAACCTATATCTATTTGGACATGTAGGCAATATACAGTACGCTGATGTTCTCCTGTGGCTTTCTCTGGGTCTTGCTTGTCATAGCACTGTATGGGTAAATAAAATGCATGTTTTGAAACCCCTCCCTACCTGGAGTGATTCATTGAACTGGGAATGGTAGCTTCTTATGAACATCTGTTAGACTGATAGGTGGGAAGAGAATGCTAAAGTGGGAGCAATACAATATGTTGATTTCTAAGGATACAGTAATATACAGTACGAACACTTCATAACAAACTATGATGCTCCACATTGCTTACTATTTTTAAGGGCCTGTTTCATGTGTTATGTGTTATACAGTATGTGTTTTTGTGGTTGTATGTTGTCAAACCATTAAAATGTTTAAATACACTTTAAATCGTAAAGAAATATTTGTCACCTTCCTAAAATAATGGCCTAAGTCATTTTTTTAGGTTTTGCAGAAAACACAAAAAGCTGAACCAAATATTGTCCATTATATAGTTATAATGATCACATTATATAGTTATTATACATATGCCATAGAAAGAATCACAGGATCTGTTCAACTGAGGATGTAGGCGATTTTACCAGTGGCCAGCCAGCGTCATAAGAGGATTTCGGCAAAAAAAAAAAAAAAATGAGGCCATTATTTTAGGAAGGTGACAAATACAGTCATACCATGTCTCGCTCCTCTCTACCCCAGAAGTGTGACGTCTTCTTGTACAGCCTAAAGACCAAGCAGGACGGGACAGTTCGGTATTTTGACGTCGGTTTGAGAACAGCATTTCTAAAAAAAATGTGGCACATACTAAGAAAGGTGCTATATAAAGTTAGATTTCTCACCCTCAAATCTTTGCACTGCATTCCTGGTGTAAACACATCACAGCTAGCTGGGATATTTGTTGCCTTCAACTGATTATCAATGCAAATACAGTAACACCTCTACTACCCCCTCATGCATGAAAATAGGTTTCAAATGCACATGGTGTTTGTACATGGTTCACTATAACCAATTACAATTAATTTATGATGCTACTTGTGGATCAATACAATGCCTAATTTAAAGTATTCAGTGTATTGATTCAAGATAATACATTGGTTTCATTAAAAATCAACACCAGGACAATTATTTCCTGTTTCTAAGTTAGAGTTGATGCTACATTCATCCATTTTATTCTTGTGTGTGCTATAAGGTCTGTGTTTATACAAGCAGCCAGTGATGTACAGTGTTGCATGATATAGCCAGCATAGTGATACCATGGGAAAATGCCATGGGCCCATCAATGAAACATCCATGGATAAAAAAAAAGGATAATTCCACATTTGGAACATTTGGAACTTGCAAACAACGAGTAGATGTTCAACCTTGCACTGTCAGAACTCCATAAGACATTCCTGGACCAGAGTGAGTCTGTCAAATTGCACACCTGTGCCACAAGCCGCGTTAATCAACAACCCTATGACTTCCTGCTCGACCGTTTAGGGTGGCCGTTATAATTGAATTTGGAAGAATGGTTCTTTGTCACAACCAGATAAAGAATACAACTCAATCAGAATAAAGGATAAAATCATGGGGAAATTAAAGTGTTTTGTCTCTGAATAAGAATTGGTAACTCTGCTGACAAATATCTTGTCCTTCACTGGAATGTCAGAGTTAAGATGTTTCTGAGATGAAAGAACAATGTCTATATTCATCCCTTCAGCCACAAGAACACAACACTGAAAGAATGAACCATTTCAAGGTCATTGCATTCAAACTCCAAAAGCCAGACACCTCAGGCCAGTTTATTTGTTGTTCTTCCTCTGAACCCCTGCTACGAAATATGGATCTTGAGAGGGGACAGGGAAGGAAAGTGTAGAGTAGGCCTACAGCAAGTTTGAGACATATCAACAGGGTGTGCGGTAATCTATTACAATAACATTCCCAAGGATAAAACGCAACGAGCTGCTGACTGTTTAATAAACTGCAAGCTTACACTGCGGTACGGCCTTAACTATGATTCATTACTGTCTATTGGATCTTAGATGAAAATAAAAGAGGCGCCCGAGGATGCTGCTGGATTCTCACCCTTCTGCAAATTGCATCTCCATTACATGTCAAGACTTTGTTCCACTTTAAACCTTAATCGTCATTTTCAAACAACAACTTGGGAGAAATAGATTTGTTAATGCTTTGCGTCATAGCATAAACAAGTCAAAAGTAAAAAAAAAAAAAAGAAAAATTCAATAATATATACATGCATATATATATATATACACGTGTGTGTGTGTGTGTGTGTGTGGGTGTATATATATATATATATATATATATATATAA
>JAODOY010037205.1:0-20937 GCA_025399855.1 Forbesichthys papilliferus
AGAGAGAGAGAGAGAGAGAGAGAGAGAGAGAGAGAGAGAGAGAGAGAGAGAGACATAGAGAGGTAAATAAAAAGAGAGAGAGGGAGATTTTTAACATATGTATTTATTGGCAAATAGTAAATCAAGTCACCGTGACTGTCCAAACTGAACAACACATTTTCATAATCCCATGTTTCCTTTAAACTTTCTAGGTCATCCATCTTTGATTAAAAGGCATGGTCTAATAATTAAACCCCAGTTCTGACCGAAGATAATTAGACAATCGCAGTTGTCATCACCATCCACATCCAGAGAGAGAAAAATAGGGAAAGAGAGAGAAAGACCGAGAGAATGAGATATAGAAGCACAAAGAAACAAAGTGTGTGTGAGAGAGAGATAGACAGAGAGCGAGAGAGCGAGAGAGAGGGGCGACAACCTTGATTTGACCCTGCTGCGATGAAGGAGCCTCCCCCCACCCTGAATGGAGCTCCTTGTTCGCTGTTTGTTCATCGTGTGTAAGAGAACCTCGCTGATTATTATTACTTCATCCTCTTCCACATGTTTCGCTCCTCCCGCTCCATGCGTCTCCTCTCCCAGAGGAGCAGGGCGGAGGCCAGCCCAGGATGGGGAGGAGGCAGCTCTCTCCCGGAGGACATGCCGAGACCACTTTTCTCTTTTTGTTAATACTTTTTTACTTACCGTCTTCCCCATTTATTTCCCTCACACTGACAAACAAGCGCCCGTGCGCGCGCACACACACACACACACACACACATACCACGGCCAAACCTAATGGTAGCTTGCCAACATCTCTCAAATTGCACCTTCATGTTTGATTTGTCTCAACCTCAACCTCTCCTCTCGTCTCTCTTGCTCAACAACCACCCAAGTATTCCTGGAAGTGCAAGGTAGACACTTCGGCTGCAGTTAAAGCTGTTAGTGTGTGTGTGTGTGTGTGTGTGTGTGTGTGTGTGTGCGCGTGCGTGCGTGCATGCGTGCGCTGGATGGGAGATGAGGGAAAAGGTGGTGATCGGTGCGAGCCATAAGATCTCCTCTCTGCAGCTCTACAGGGATTTATTAGACTGGGGAGTACATTAGCATCATAAAGGCCTGCCGAATGGGCCTGTAGATGGGCAACACACACACACACACTGGTGTGTGTGTGTGTGTGTGTGTGTGTGTGTGTGTGCGGATAGGAGATTACCCCCGTTTTAAGCTAAGAAAGGCTGTTTAACGGCAGATATGGATCATATAAAGCGGCCCTGGACTAATACATCAGGAGATGATGGAGAGAAATGGCAGGAAGGAACAGAATACTATGGGAAGAAATGCCCTTTATCATCAACAAGCCCTTTATATAGCACCGTGATTCTCCAACAGTGTCCTCTGACAGCCCATAATAAGCAACCCTTCCGACTGCAATGAGGGAACAAGCCTATAAACCGCCATGAACGTTTTAATTACATATATTTAAACAAAATTAGAAGAAAAAAAAACCTTATTAGTAATTATGTAATTACAACAGTTTCAAATTTCCCAAACCCACCCACAAATTATTGCGGGTGCTGTCGAAATGGCTACTGAACCTTTCATCCAGCGCTAAATGTTGATTCTTAATTAATGTAATATAAATAGTCCACATAGACTAAGCCACAGCTGTATGGGCGATAGAGCGTTGTCATTGTGCCTTCAGCCTCTATGTTACAGGTCTCCTTTGGTTTTAGATAAACTGCTTCATTGTAATGATTTTTAAAATAGGTTAATTGCATTGTAGCGCCCCATTCCTGTCGCTGTGATACTTTCGAGAGAGAATACTTTTACAGTAAATCAGAGGAACGAGTTAGACGTGGAGATGGAGCTGTAATGTCCCCTGGTGGACAGATGCTGCAACTACAGGATTCTTACTATAGTAGACACAAATCAAATATTTTTGGTCTAAACTCATTATTTAAGCAGTAAGATTAGGCTATATTATACAGTATTTAAAGCTCTCTCTCTCTCTCGCTCACACACACACCAATAAGCCTTTCTATAAAATAAAAACACTAGGAGTCATTCACTGGATAATAACATTTTATGTCGACATTAAAACAATAACGGCAGTTTTCCCTGTGCAGTTTGCTTTGGAGGGCGCCATCTAGTGGAACAATAGAAAACTCCTGTACAGACTCATAAGTCACTGGAGTGTTGGTTGTTGGCTGGTTTACAAAGAAAAAAAAACAGCTGGAAAGAAAGGCACAAATTAAGAGAGAGAGAGAGAGAGAGAAAGAGAGAGAGAGAGATAGAGAGAGAGAGAGAGGTATGGCCTACCTCTCACCTTGGGAGAAGGGAATTGGATTTGTCTTGCAACCAAAACTCCTCAGCTGTTTAGCTCAGTGTCTCCATGGAAACAACCATGTTAGCTAACCCAACTTCAGTCAGATCAGATCAAACCTGTTTAGCGCCACATAAACTTTTTTTTTTTAAATAAATAAAAATCCAAATCACTATAAAAATTGCATTATACATGTATCCTCTCTCTTAATTTATTTGGAAAATGTGGATTCTTTATAAATACCATCCATATACTGTAGTATACATGTAAAACACTAGTGGCATAAATATATTCACTGTAAATTTATTGCAAATGGCTCTGAGAGGAATAAAATGAAATGGAACCAAAAAATAAAAAGGGCACATACAAATAAAATACATTTAAGTGGCATAACACATTTGAAATACTCATATAATTCATTCAATGTACAAAGTAAAATACAATAGTATAGTTTCCAGTGCTTTGGGAGATAAAAATAAAACTTGGATAATAAAGAATACAAACCTTTTTTAATCAAAACAAATAATCACCACCAACATTGCATTTCTTCATTTGTTTTTTCTACAGAGATCATAAGCTATATCAAACCAAAGCTAAGCCCAGTCTCCACCACAGTGGAGGCAGAACTCAGGTCCTATACATGTACCTGCCGCAGCCATTGGGCCACCTAGCTAGCATCCTGTTAGCCGGCTGTGGGGTGGTGCTGAGTTCTAATCTCATCTCATCGACCCAAACCCAGAGGGTGTGGCACTGGCGGTTTCAAGGCACTGCGATGCACATTGGCACGAGTATGTATACGTGTGTGTGTGCGTGCGTTCGCGTGTAAGCGTGCGTGTGAATATGGTCTGTGATTATGTTTTTGCATGCATCAAGAGTTGCACGTGTGTCTGTAGTGAAAGCCGAGGTGCTACAAATGTGCAGTGACGTACCCCGAGCCCATATGGCTCAACATCATTCCTCCGGCCTCGAGCGTAGTGTAGCGGGCCATACAAAGACAACGAGCAGTAGCTATGCTATGTTACATCTGATGTACATGATGAGACAAAAGTGTAATTAATTTAATCGTGGTTTACAAAGATCTCGTGGACGAGTGCAATGGCTTTGGCCTGGTTCAGACTCATTTTGTTTTCAACCAAGGGTGCCAGTATCCCAGCATGAAGAACGACGTTGTTTGGCAATGCTGTGGATGACCAACTGTAATAAGAAGGTTTTGATTGGTACCACCGATGCAGAGGTTCTCCATAGTACTTTTATACTGTGTAGAGGACACATAATGTAGATAGGTGGAGACGTTAAAAGGTCTGGCAGGAATATGAGGGCAGGGGCTTGAGGTGTGGGCTAACGTGCAGCAGGTGAGTTGGACAACAGACTAGTAGGTGACAACATGGGGGACCAGTCGATGATTTCAAGATTTTGAAAGATTGTTTGATTATTATTATTATTATTATTATTATTATTGTTGAACTTAGTTCAGTAATCAAGCGTGCATAACCTTTTTCAAAGGTGTCTTTGGCCAGTGTTTGTGCCGTGTTTGATTAGCAGCAAATAAGCGGTTCTCAGCTGAAGACCCCTCCCCCTTAACAGTCAGAACCAATAAGATGACAGGCACCGCCCCTCGCACCGCCTTATACCTTAAATCTACATCAATGTGCACACACACAACTACCCTAGAGTTTGTGTGTGTGTGTGCACAAACAGGCGTGTGTGTGTGTGTGTGTGTGCGTGTAGGTGAACCAGTGTATTACGTGCCACATTTACAGTGTTTGTGTAGTAAAATGTTGTGTGAATATGTGTGTGCACACGTGCGTGTGTTTGCTGGCCTCGCAGTGTGTTTTCACGTGCACATTCATGTGTCTGTGCATGTGTGTGTGCATGTGCGTGCATGTGTGCGTGCTCCTGACATCCCCCGACACCTTTCTCTCAGTGTGTGTGTGTGTGTGTGTGTTTTCCTGTGCACGTTTTCGCGTCTGTGATAGCGTGTGTGTCTGCGTGCGACCCCCACCACCACCCGCGCACGTGTGCACCCGCACCTCCCCCCCCCCCATCCCCTTACAGTATGTCCCCATCGTCGATGCTGAAGCTGGACCGGCGGCTGGAGTCCACCGACTCCTGGGGCGACATGGCGGAGAGCAGCGGGTCCACACCCAGCGGCGACAGGGGCTCGTCCATCAGCAGGAAGCCGAGGTCGCCGCCCCCTCCTCCTCCTCCTCCTCTCCGGCTGCCGAGCACGCCCAGGTCCCCTAGGCCGAAGCCCACGCCGGTCGCTCCACCGTCGTCCACGCACAGGTCCAGCGACTGGGCAAAGTCAAAGGGCTGGGAGCTGCCCACCGCCGGGTACTGGATGGGGGGCTGCTGCTGCTGCTGCTGCAGGTGGAGCTGGAGGTGGTGAGGGTGAGAATGCTGCAGGTGGAGCTGCTGGGGGTGCTGGTGGTTGTGGAGGTGCTGGGGGGGGTGGTGTAGCTGGAGGTGGGCGGCGGCAGCAGCGGCTTTCTCCTCAGGGCTGCTCTCCTGCTTCACGTAGGAGGGGGGCGCCGGCTCCCCCGGGGGGGGCTGGGGGCCGGATGGGGAGCCGCTGGGCAGGCCGTGGAGCCGGGCCTGCATCTCCAGCTCCTGTGGGAGGAAGGAGGGGAGGGGGGGGGGGGGGGAGTCTAGTTTTGAGGGGGTGTTTCTGTCTGCATGTTTGTGTATGCATGTGAGCATGTAAGAATGTGTATGCCTGCATACTGTATGTTTTTGTGTGTGTGTGTGCGTGCGCAGCTAGGAGAATACCCTCTTTTTAAGCTAATAAAGGTTGTTCAACGGCAGATATGGATAATTTAAAAAGACCCCGGTCTAATACATCAGGAGAGAAACGTCAGGAATGAATGTGTGACCTGTAAGTACCATTAATCTGGCAGTTAGAACAGCCGCTCGCTGGTCTAGTCATCATTCCTGAACTTACTTTCTTGTGCAAAGTCTGCTAATTTACCTTTCTTGTGACCCTCCATCTCTCTCTGTGTGTGTGTGTGTGCGTGCATGTGTCACCTGGATGCGTAGCCACAACTGTTTGTTGGTCATCTCCATCCTCTTGAAGTTGTTCTCCACCTCTCTGGTCCGCTGCGCGTCCTTCTGCATGCGCTTTATGTAGTCTACCGACGCCCTAAGGATGGTGCCCTTGTTCCAGCGCACGTCCCTGCGCACGCACACACACACGCACACGCACGCACGCACACACACGCACACGCACACGCACACACACACGCACACACACACACACAGACACACAGACACACAGACACACAGACACACAGACACACAGACCACCACAGGAAAGGTTCATTAGCAGACTTTACTGCAAAGTAAAGTGACATTCCACATCAGAACCTTCCAGACCAGAGAGATGTTGTTCTAGCACCCATCTTAATTAAGGGTACTTACAGGTCGTTCGTCTTAGGAATCATGGTTCCCAGCTCCTTAATACGATCGTTGATGTTGAATCGCCTCCTTCTCTCAACTGAGAGAGAGAGAGAGAGAGAGAGAGAGAGAGAGAGAGAGAGAGAGAGAGAGAGAGAGAGAGAGAGAGAGAGAGAGAGATGTGTTTGTGAGAGGTTTTAATTTTATTGTTAATTTTCATCCTGTACTGCTTTGGCAATATAAGTAACTGTACTGTACACTTGTCATGCCAATAAAGCACCATTTGAATTTGAATTTGTGAAATGTGTCAAGCCTGGCAGAGCCATCAACAACACTTAACACGAACTTCCACCTTTAAACCCACTGAGGAGACCTGGGAACATTTAACTGCACTGCTGTTGGATTACCATTAAATTGCTTAAGTTATAAAACATACACATTCATGTACTGGTTAGCTTGTTTTAACCTGGCCAAACACATCACGCGCACACGCACACACACACGCACGCGTACACGCACACACATACACACACACAATCACGCACGCGTACACGCACACACATACACACGCACACACAGTCACAGGCAATTAGAGTTTAGTGCCAGAGCAGCAGAAAGGTAGGTTAACCATCCACCCACTATTTGCAACGTCAGCTGATTTGGTGGGAATGTATATATATATATATATATATATAGAAAAAGGAGGGAGCACTCACTCAGATTATGGTTGTCTTTCTTCTGTCTCTCTTTGGCCATCGCACGGGCTTCTGTGTCTTGACAAAAACAAAAGGGCATGAGCGCACAACAGCAGAGACGTGCGCACATTCTAACTAGACTAGTTTCAGCGGTGTAAAACGTAGCCCTTTTTATACAGACACTCCGCAATAATTGCACATTCTCAATCTTAATACTAAGTCGAACACACTGAGACAGCATTTCTCCTCCCCAGGGTGTCCGACAGGGCATTCCAGAGCCAGAACAATTTTGGTATCTTTGAATCGCTAGCTTAGTGCTAGCAATTCGAGGCAAAAAGGCACGCCGATCGTATATACACCGTGGACAGACATTTGGTCTGTCCATATTCCAAGACTGTCCCTTTTACACATACTAACATCATTCAGCGTTCTGGCTTAGAGGCTGGGGGGAAAAAAACAATGACCTCTAACCCAGAACAGCAAGGCAAAATGAAGGCGCACCGTCCCCACCACGAAAACGCTGAGTAGAAAGGGCTTGTGACTATACGAAGCAAACGGACGTGAACAATGACTTGGCAACGGCACTGTACCACAGTGTCTTAACCTCGTGTCTTAGCCACCGTGTTGTTACACACAGACACAGTACCTGACAGCTCACGTTTGACGGTGAGGTTCGCCGGGCAGGAGTTGCTCGTCATGGCGATGGTTGGCCCAGTCATCCCAGAGCCCGTATACACGTCCAGATGGCTGGTGGACAGGGGCAGCTAGGAAAGAAACACACACACACACACCATGTTTTAAAGGTGTATTTTAAACACGAATATAGCAGCAATGCTAAAACTATGTGCTATGCAAAGACATGGTAATTGTGTCCTGAGCAGAGGACGCAATCTGAGTTTGTAATCCGAGCTCCTCTGTTATTTTGTTGTCATATCTGAGACGGCTGTGCGTGCATGGGGGAGCGCGTACGCATGCGTGTGTGTGTGTGTGTGTCTGTGTGGGGCCCACAAAGCATATATTTTGATCCGAGATGCTTGTGCGCTTAGTGTGAAATCTAATGGCATAAAGAGCACCTTTAATCAATCGTTTTTGGTTTTGATTTATGTTACGAAAGCTACAGTTTCCTTGCGTTAAACCTCTCCGTGCATCACATCAGACCATCTCTGTGGATGTTGATTCTGCCAGAACGAGAATGGGAAAGCTATGTTACCTATAAAGCAGCTATTAATAGCAGCAAAAGTGCCATTTCTTTCTCTGAAGATGCGTTGGTCATGACTGAAGAGCACAGCAATCTAATTGAGCACCCCGCTGTGCTCTGTGAAATATGGTCTGCCCTGTGGCTGGCCTCTGGAACCCTTATCGCATGGTGGAAGAAGACTTGTAAAGCTTATTTTTCCCCCCAGGAATAAGTCAAGAATTAATGTTCTGCATTTGGATTACTCTTGGGGACTTCAAATGTTTGCTCGGACCTGGCATTCCTTCCTCGTCAATAAGAAATTCCTGAAATGATCCAGCAAGGGGAAGAATCTATATCATGACACCACGAATCACCACTCAAAGTCTACAGTCGGGGGCAGCTATGTGACAAAACAGGTATTAAACTTGGTAGCATCGCTGCATGCCATAGAAACAGCAGGGCTACACTGACGGGGCGAACCTGTGGACCGGTTTATGGCTTCATATCTGTGGTTCGCCACCATTATAAGTGCTGCACTGTAAAGAGCAGATAGCAGGTGGTAATGTAAAAATATCGCACCTACAAACGACCTTCCAAACACACGGCAATGATTGACGACAAGCCCATCTGGCTTATCTCTTTATGGCGTGCGTTCTTTTAGCATCATTCCTTAAAGCAGAGGTTTACCAACTCCCAAAAAGTAGTAGTCCATAGTGCAAGTATTTTATTATTTTATTGATTTATATATGTACACATGTGTATCTGTAATATAATTGAAATAAAAAGGTTTAGACCGTTAAACCCCACCACACACGCACGGGCAGTCCAAACAAAGTCGAGCACCACTTACAACTGCACTAACACAGTTATACCACTACAGTATGTGCAAGCTGTTTGTTTTAACATTTCTTGAAGCGGCATGTTTTTGGTGTTCTTTTCTGACCTACTGGAAGTTGGCCACTGCCACTAATGAGGTCTGACTGATAAAGAACATATCTCCGAGATTATACCTTATCTGGACGCCTCTGTGTAAGCAGCAAGATCAAACGTGCTCGCACACATAAACGCAGGCAGACCTACACTACTGTGTGTTAATTATAAGCCTTCTTAAAGGATGAGTATGTCATTTGCTTCAGAAGCACATTTAGTAATATTTATTGAAATTCTCTTCACACCCCGATAGCAATGACAAAATTAAATGCTCTGACAATACGATTAGACATATCCGTCATCTGTGAGAGTCGCAGGAATGTGAAAACCGCGCACAGTCATAAAGTTCGGACTGAACTCAGCGATTAGCTGGCCAAACTGTCTGTCTGCCTGAGCTACGTTCTTGCGCGTACTCTGCTTAATTGTGCACTATCGTGACCGCGGATTCTACCGAAGGCATGCAGATGCCGTTACTAACGGAACCGATACAGTACTGTACAGTAGTAAAGGGTATACTATAACATATGCACTTCATAACAAACGTACTAAAGTGCTAGCTTGGCAGGTGTGAGTAATAACAATAGTTATTTTAACATTAATATTATAATGTTTGGTTTTGTTTTCTTACATGTTGAGCCATTTTTTATCAGTACCGGTAGCAGAGATGATGTGCTCCTTTGACAAATGCTACTCCGGTGGACGGTGGACTCATCCTATTCATTGCGCGTTCACGTGTACTGGAGGCGTGGTTTAGGAAGGATGATTGAGGCAAGGGGCGGTGCTTTTTTTCGATTGTATTTTTCAAAATCTGGCTAAGTTACTGTTTTTTTCCAAGATGACATACTCATCCTTTAACTCTCAGAGGATCTGAGAGGAATGTATTCACTGAGTATCAGGACACACCACACAATTACTGTTGTTTGACGATGTGAGACATCTCCCATTCTCTCTAGGTCTCTAGATCCTTTTGTCTCTCTTGGAAATGGAACATTATCCATATGCAATCTAATCAAAGGAGGAAAGATCCCTTTTACCAATCGAATCTTGTCTGATCGAGAAACTATAACTCCGTTTAATCAGACACTCCACGCTCCCCGAACACACACACACACACACACACACACACACACCGGTTTTTAAATCTGGTATTTAAATCAGTGCCGCACTCAGACCTTAATACAGTCTGCGGAATTCCAAAGATTCCATGGAGTTTTGCACTTAAATCCTCCATAAAGATTAGCAGGTTGATTTCATTCGCCACAAACCGGCACACTAGCAAGAGGAGAAGCAGTCAGCGTAGACGACCCAATCAGTCACATTAGGGTCTAAGAATGCAGTAGCTGCACAAACCTTGCACAATTCATTAATTGAAAGGGGGGCGAGAGAGAGAGAGCGAGAGAATGAATGGGCATCATCCCCCCTCCCCCATTCAGAGTAAATAATCTCATCACCAGCAGTGATAGCATCTTACACACAGTAAACACGCTCACACACACCGCACGGCACGTAAAGATGGCCCAAGCTCCCGGCGGGGTCAAGCGGTCGCCCGCGAGCGCTACCCGAGGAACTAGTCCCGCGGCCCAATCCTGCGATAGCCTGGGAGAGAACGCCCCCCCACCCATCCCTAGACCATCGCAGCTGCAGGCAGGAGAGGGTGGGTGGGTGGGTGGGCGGGCGGAGGAGCAGCCCATAATCAGAGACTCGAGGTTGGGAGTTAGCAGTGACCTGCTGTTGCCCTAGCCCTGCCACAGCGCCCATTCCACACCAACGCAAGCTAGCAAGAGGATTGAGGCAGGGCTAACGCTCCCGCCGCTCACGAACAAGATGGCACAGTCTCTAAAGTACATACGGTGGATGCACAGGCTACGGTGTGGGCGGTAAACGCCCGCAGGAACCCTCCGGAAACCACCACTTACCAGCTGAATCTGTTCTCCCTCTATCACCTCCACAATGGCATACGTCTTATTCATGTCCTTCATCACGCACAGCTTGCTGCCGTCTCTTCAACAGCCCCTCTCTCTCTCTCTCTCTCTCTCTCCTGGGAGACTGACACCAGTGACACCGGCCCTTCTAACCTCTTGCTCTCCGCCAAACAAGTGTGAACTTTCCCCTATCTGGACTTTCAGCCTGGTTTTTTTTTTTCCTTCCTTTCCTCCTCCTTCCAGAGATTACCCTCCTCCCCCGCCCCTTCCCCCACCTGAATGCCTTGTAAACAAGTTGAACTCTAACAGACGCCGGTTTAATTGTTAATTTTCTTGAAAACAAAAAGCTCCTCTGAAGAAAATTCTCTACTGCAGCACTGGGGACCCCCCCCCCACCACACACACACACCTTTCTTTAATATGTCGCTGGCATTTTAACACCAAAACTTTTTACACTTAATTACCATTTGCACAGTAGTTATGTAGTTGCATTCAACACTGCTGTCCTAACATAAATCACAACACAAATATTGTTGTGTATGTTGCTGACATAATAGCATACTGTACATGGACAGGGCAATATTACCCCCGCATTCACACAAACCAGTATGTTTCATGTACAAAGGGGTGCGAGGGTAAAACACTCGGACAATGGTATTTGACTGATTGTTTGATATTGACTGACTGATTGATTGGCCTTTCCTTTGAAGTTTTACACTGTATCTCAGTGGGCTGCCATACAGTAGCTAAAATACATCACGTAACAAATCTCACTCAAACACATATTCCCAAACATTTGAACTCATATATCGGTGTGTGAGTGTGTGAATGTGAGGCAATACTGTAATACGTATACAAATACACATGTAACAAGCCATTTACTCTTGTGCTATAAGCAAATCAGTCAACTTGTTAGTATTAATATAATCATGTGATACTGATGTCATTCATTCAAAGGACCTCACTCTAGAAGACCCAACCTATTTAACCAAATCTATTTTAACATGATGTGTAAGGACAGATAATGTTAATTAACATAGATTGATTGGGTGTTACCTCATTACAATAATATTGTGTGTTATCTTGTTCCTCTTATCATTATAGTACTGCATCTGTATTTTATTAATCAAACGGCAATAATAAATAACTAAACATATAACTAAATATATAAACAAACATTATTTTGATCAACTGGTGTGATGTATAGCTAGACCTAGACATTACCTAACCAAAAACTGTATATTAGAATACAAATAAAGATAGGACCAGGTGATGCATCTCTACGGGAGCAAAGTGGAAGAGTTCCTGTCTCTTAAAAGGGTGTGTCTCTATGTCTAACTAATGACAGTTTGCATTTACTTGCATGGAGCGCTGGAAATTCAAACGCAGCCTTCTGGTCTGCAAAAAGATCTTGGATCTTCTATTTTGGGATAAAGCCCCCCCCCCCCATCCCCCCGACCCACCCGACCCCTTCCAAAGTTCGAATGCGGAGGTCGCATAGCCGCTTCGCTCTATTCTCTCTAGATCTTGATCCCAGTGTACTCACT
Organism: Forbesichthys papilliferus; assembly: GCA_025399855.1. NCBI lineage: Eukaryota > Metazoa > Chordata > Actinopteri > Percopsiformes > Amblyopsidae > Forbesichthys > Forbesichthys papilliferus. The sequence goes on from JAODOY010037205.1 coordinate 11,958, forward strand.
GTATTGGGCATCTGGATAGGGTCGATGTAGCCCTGGAGGTCATCGTAGCTCGACTGCATGCTGATGATATCATCAATGACATCATCCATCTGTGAAAAAACAAACATTATTTCCTAGCTGAGACAAAACATTGACTTACTTACTTACTTACTTACTCGGTTCTACAGTAAAGCTTTGCAGTCATCAGAATAAACTAATCCTTAGTTTGTGGCAGCCTATACAATAGTTACTAGGGCAATGATTCTCAACAAGATGACTTTTAGAAATTAAATAACATTTTAAAATGATTACAAATAGCATATTTTAGACATCATTGTTAGATTTATACATTACTTTTATGTATTCTGCTGATAGCCTATATACAAATACGGTCAAATAATATTATGGCTGTTAGATCTCTGTTGCTTTGGGGGTTGCGAGCTGAAACGTTTGAGAACCACTGACTCTGCGTGCAGTGCATGGAAGTGGTCTGCAAACGCCAGGTAGGACAAGAGCCAGGCAAGAGCCAAGCGCAGGGAGATAGATGGTCAAAGTCTCGTCCCAAGGACCTTGAATTATGCTGTTCGACACTCACTTGTTAAGCTGTAATTACCGCTGCAGGGCCATAATGGGGCATTTAAACGGCAATGATAATCACACTCAGTTAGAGCCAGTTAGTCAACACATATATCTAAGCTGTTGGCACATGCACACATGCACACACTGCAGAACGACCGCTAGCACACACATATGTAGCATACAGCATAAACACACACACACAGAGAAAGATGCACATACACACTCACTTTGTTTGTCTAATCCACATACAGTAGACTGATACTGTATGCATGCATGCCTGCACACACGCACACACACGCACGCACGCATCCTGGTAATCCATGGCCAAGAGCAATAGTATCATTATGGTGGCTTCATAAAAAAGCAACAAGAAAAGCAGATTTGGGGGTAAGCGTTAAATCCTTATCATTTTTATATAGAAGGGTAGTTAAGTCATATTGAAGGGTTATTCATTCCAAGGCCTGTTAAAGCTAGGTGGAATACAGGCGAAGTGGGCAATTTAAGCAGCGGTTTTCAGCCTGTGGGTCGGGAAGTGTACTGTATGTCAGGGTAAATTGCATATATATGCACTGTAAGATACTGGGATACATATAAGATAAATAATATATTGTGAGACACATAGTACTGTACATATATTGTATGTAATATATGATTTGGCATACTTTAAATGGTCCGGTATCAAAGTATCATCATTGGCTATTATATTGATGGAATAATGTGTTAAATATGGATGACATATTGATGATATATGATCATGATCATTTCAACTTGACTTTGAGAACCTTGAAAAGCGCTAAAATACATTATTATTATCATTATTATTATTATCGTTATTATTATTTGTAGTAGTATTAGTAGTAGCAGTACATATAGTAATACAATAAAGTAATAAAAGCATTACACCCTTCAAACTCAACAAAAATAAATAAATTGCCGCGTATATGTTTTGTGTGTGTGCACGTGTGTGTGTGTGTGTGTGTGTGCGCACGTGCGCTCACCTCGTTCTCCTGGTTGGAGCCAATGTTGAGCATGGCCATGGGGCTGTTGGGGGCGCTGGTCGCGGACAGGAGCTGCTCGGTGTGCATGTGCGGGGAGTGCAAGGGGGGCGGGGCGGAGGCAGAGCCCCCGCTGCCCGGAGGGGCGAGGGAGGTGGGCGGGGAGGGGTGCACCACCCCTGCCACTGCGTGGACCGTCTGAATGAAAAACAAACGCACACAATGTGGATGTGAAACAGAGTTAAGATATTAGATGTTCCTCCTTGGATGTTTACAAGTGCGAGACACAGCAGCTGACCTGATGGAAGACAGACAGACAGACAGACAGACAGACAGGCAGGTATACATATAGACAGACAGACAGACAGACAGGCAGGAATACATATAGACAGACAGGCAGGCAGGCAGGCAGGCAGGAATACATATAGACAGACAGACAGACAGGCAGGAATACATATAGACAGACAGGCAGGCAGGCAGGCAGGAATACATATAGACAGACAGACAGACAGACAGGCAGACAGACAGACAGGAATACATATAGACAGACAGGCAGGCAGGCAGGCAGGAATACATATAGACAGACAGGATGAAAGAGAGAGAGACAGGAATACAGAGAGACAAAAACAAGAAGACAGACAGACAGACAGACAGACAGGCAGGAACTCATACAGGACGACATAAAGAGAGACAGAGGGACAGGCAGACAGACAAGCAAGAACACACACACACCTGTTTGGTGGCATAGGTGGTAGACAGGAACTTCTTCACCTGCTGCCTCTGAGACTGGCGGAGGTGGTAATCTGTGGGGTTCTCAAGGTGGGTCTCCACCTGGACACACACATGTTTATTCAGCTAAACCTTTAGCATTGCATGTAGTATTCCAGTGTTGCGGGGCTGTCCCGAATACCATTTTACAGGTTTCCAATACTCGCTCTCTTCTTACAAACCGAGCCAATTGCAATCAAATGTGTTGATGACACAGTGTAGGGCAGGCAATTACATTACAACATGTGGGTTCATATGGAGACAGTAGGGGTTAATGGGTAAACATGCATGTATAATGTGAAGAAACGAATACTCGAATCCCAATGAACGAATACCCGAATTATCAAATATTTGGGGCCAGTCCTACAGTGTTGTATTAGCTTTGCGTTGTTCGATCGACAATGTTTTATGCATGCATGAGGGAGCTATACGACGTAACATCCGGTTGTACATACCGTGGCGGACGGCGGCACACAGTTACAATATTTGAACTTGTGGATGGCAGGCCGCTTGCCGTTGCCGCCATTTTATTGTTGCCGACCTCGACTCACTGTTGCCGCCGTGCTCTCGCAGACCGACGTGATATTCGGTCTGCCGTCTGACGTCACGGCGTGTGAAGTGAACACAGTAATCCTGGCTGGAGTAAAGCCGCGCTAAGCCTCCTGGCCCGGCGAGCGAGGGCTGGCCTCATTCTTTCACGTCAAAGGGTCGAAAGGCTCGGCTGAGAGCACGCCTACGCCCGGTTACTACTTAAACCATGCCCCCTTGCACACTTGCATTGTACTGCATACATACTGGTGCTTGGCTGTGTGTGCGTGTGGGGGGGCGCGGTACGCCCTGTTGCTTTACGTTCCGCCATGTGGCATTACGTGTGGTGACGCCCTTTTGACAGTTGGGATGAACACAATTTTATTGGCTGTCGGCTTCGGTCCGCGCCAGCCCGGCTGTGAGCTGGAGGGAATAAGTAGTAAGTACTCTGTGTGTGTGTGTGTGCGTGTGTGTGTGTGTGTGTGTGTGCACTATCCGGCCAGGTTCTGTCGGCACAGAACAGGCTGAGAGACAACCATTTTATGCAGCCACACAAGCGCCATCTTTGAAACTACATGAAAGGTGACATTTCCAACCGTAACCTTGATTTTCATACGGATGGAACAAATTAAAAGATCACTCAAGCAATCCATACCATTTCTTGAACAACAATCACACACACACGAAGGGAAGCCATCACATCATACGCACAATGCAAAACAAACAGGTGATTGAAAGCACACGCACACACACACACACACACACACACACGGCATGACATTAAAAGGACATTGCAGGCGTCGCTGGAATCGGGAAAATAAGGCCCGTCAACATTATGTGTTCTACACAGATCTCCCTACCTGTATAGGGTCGTTGCTCCACCGCATTTTTCTTGTCACTCTCTCTCTCTCTCTTTCTCTCTGTCTCTCTCTCTCTCTTTCTCTCTGTCTTTCTCTCTGTCTTTCTCTCTCTCTGTGTCTCTCTCTCTCTCTCTCTCTCTGTCTCTACAACTTTTCCAGCACTGTGTTGAGATTCAGCCCTCTCCCTCACTCTCGGCAGCACGTGAAAGATTACTACAAACCCCCACCCCTCACACACACACACACACACACGCTTCACAAACCACCTCTTGTGTCTCCACACCACAATTTAGGAGCTCTCGTGCTTAATGTGTGTTTTTTTCAGCCTGTCTGCGTGTCTGTGTGTGTTTGCGTGCGTGTGTGTGTGTGTGTGTGTGTGTGTGCGCGTGTGTGCATGCGTGCGTGCGTTACTACTACAGTATATGTTACTACATCACAACAGAATATAGTAGGATTTACGGGAAGGTCAGACATAGTATATTTTTAGTTTATTTATATCTAATCCAGTGAATGAAATGCATTGGTTTGTACAGTGATTTTATTCTTGTTTGTCATCTTTTTACACTATAATAGGTGTTTATTTATTTGTTTGTTTATTAGGTTAACCTCATTCTGTTTTCTTTTGACTGTCAAAGCACATTTAGAAATGTGAGCTAAATTATTACTGCCCAGAGTCACATCAACCGCCACGGGGCACCCAATCGTCACACGTGTCACGGCCATAGGTAACGGCGAAAATATGTCCACTGACTAGACCACGTGCGGCACAATATGTACATCACAACCCTCCTGGAAGGTCCGGGAGGACGTGAGACAGCGACAGAGAGCGTGCGAGAAAGAAAGTGCGGGGGAGGGGTACTAGTGGACGCACAAAGAGGTCGCCTTGGGGTGGGGAGGGAGTTACGATCGCGGACGCACGCCGATGACTCACGCAAAGGAGTTCCAGCAGGTTGGGATGTCTGTAGTATGTGTAGAGTTATTTTATGGAAACCCATTTTATGGGTAGTTCAGTGAGTCAACGCTGAAGACAAGATTGTTTCACCTACTGGTGAAGAATTACAATAGAACACATCTGAGAGTTGGAGGACCGAACTACCTACTCCAGGGCAAATTCAACTACATCCTGGTTTGACATCACAGAACAATGGTGGCACAGTAGGGCTGTCCCGAATACCATTTCACAGGCTTCGAAAACTCGTTCTCAAAAACACCTTTACAAACACTCAACTATAATTAATGTTTCATACCCTGTTAAAAATCTAAGTGGGCGGCAGGACTGTTTGCAGGTTTTAAAAATCACATAACTGCACAACAAGTACAATCAACGCTTTTATGAAGTGAGTAGTAGTCTCCTAGACTGCCAATAACAGTACGCATAGTAACCAGTAAAATATTTAGTCCAAAACAAATGAATAAATACTGCACATTCATTTTATATTAGCTGGCAGATCTAATCTTCCATTCATAGCTTCAGTGAGCACATAGCCATGCTCTCAAAATAGACTGACACATCATTTGACCCAATCAGAGCTGTCCTAAAACATATATTAGCCAATAAGACGTGTGTTGAATGAATAGCCCCGCTCTCTTCTTACAGACAGCCAATGGCAATCGATTGTGTTGATGACACAGTGTAGGGCAGGCAATTACATTTCAACACGTGGGTTCATATGGAGACAGTAGGGGTTAATGGGAAAACATGCATGTATAATGTGAAGAAACGAATACTCGAATCCCAATGAACGAATACCCGAATGATCAAATATTTGGGGCCAGCCCTACAGTGTTGTATTAGCTTTGCGTTGTTCGACAATGTTTTATGCATGCATGAGGGAGCTATATGACGTAACATCCGGTTGTACATACCGCGGATGGCGGCACACAGTTACAATATTTGAACTTGTGGAGGGCAGGCCACTTGCCGTTGCCGCCATTTTATTGTTGCCGACCTCGACTCACTGTTGCCGCCGTGCTCTCGCAGACCGACGTGATATTCGGTCTGCCGTCTGACGTCACGGCGTGTGAAGTGAACACAGTAATCCTGGCTGGAGTAAAGCCGCGCTAAGCCTCCTGGCCCGGCGAGCGAGGGCTGGCCTCATTCTTTCACGTCAAAGGGTCGAAAGGCTCGGCTGAGAGCGCGCCTACGCCCGGTTACTACTTAAACCATGCCCGCACTTGCACACTCGCATTGTACTGCATACATACTGGTGCTTGGCTGTGTGTGCGTGCGGGGGGGGGGGCGCGGTACACCCTGTTGATTTAGGTTCTGCCATGTGGCATTACGTGTGGTGACGCCCGTGCTCTCGCAGACCGACGTGACAATGTAGGGAAGGCAATGGCATTAACATGTTACATGTTACTTCATACAGAGACAGTAGGGATCAATGGGAAAGCATGCATGCGCTGCATGAGCGTGGGGCTAACGGCGTTAGCGTGCTAACCTTGAGCACCTCCACAGGCACCTGCATGCTCTGGTAGTGCTGCGGGGTGTTGATGGCGGGGCTGCTGCAGTACATCTGCTGCTGCATGTATTGCAGCGCTGCCGCATCTTGCTGCTGCCGCTCTCTCTGCTCCTCCTGCTGAAGCTGGTCCCGCATCAGCTGGGACACACATACACACACACACACAATATATGAATAAGCCCACACGCACACACACACACACAGGCACACTCACGCACACACAGGCACACGCACGTACACACGCATTCACATTTAGTGTGTAATTACACACACAATATATAAATACACACGCACATACACACAGTTCAGTGTGTAAATACACACAATATATAAACACACACAGTGTGTAAATACACACACACATTACATGAACACACATACTGTACAGTACATTGTGTGACACTACCTCTGGCCCAGGACTAGCATCTGGAGGTGATAGCTAACATAGTTCTCTAGTGTTGTCAATATTATCAATCTGTTTCAAGTGCACAGTTTAAATTATGATATAATAGCAGATGTTCCCATTGTTCCTGGCCTAACAGACATATCAAATGAAACCTGATTGAATCTATGTATGCGAGTGCTACATATCAGCTATGTATAGAGAAGAACAACATATGCATAGTTAGCATGTAATGTTCCTTTAGGGTGTAAGTATGACCCTTGACCCTGAAAGGAGATGTGTGAGTTGGCTGCTCTGCGTAATAGAAGCATCAACTCTTATAAACATCACAATAGCAGAAGAGAGATTTCAAACACTAGAGGGAGCAGCAATCTGTGTTATTTCACGCCCTATGGAAACATATACAGGTTCAGCTAACTGCAAACATTGCATAAGAGCCAATCACAGAGAAGGTGTCGTCTCTCCTTAAGGTAATCTAATATGCGAAACTCAAACTAACCTTTGTTGTTGTACAAATGAAAATGCTGTACAGTAGCTTATTAAATAGAGCATGGGACATGTATCCAAGTATACATTTACTTTTTTTATTATTTATATACACAATGCAGTTTTTAATAATGTCCCACAGTGCAGTAACATTGACCAGAAACTAAATATATAATGTCAAACACAACACAGCTTTTGGAATATTAACATGTTTATAAGAAATATATTTTTACAGTATGTATGTAGACTGTACACATATGAGAAAAGTAAGAGACCACTGCACATTTTTCTAAATATATTAAGAAAAATGTCTAGATAGATTTATAATGTAAATAAAAGCGTATCCATTTAATAACAATTAAACCAAAGAGAAAGTGATGCCACGGTCTCCTAATTATTTCCCAGAGAAATGCTTGGTTACCTCGGTGAGGTCTGTTGTTGTTTACTTTGCTTTGTTTCTGTTTACCTGTAGCCGCAGGCCGATGCGCGAAGCCATCTCTGGGGGCCGGGGGGGGAGTGGGGGGCGAGCAGACGTTAACACACCGCAGTCCAGCCCGAGAGAGAGTGGGGGCACTGTGGGTGGGAGAAGGGGGGGCGAGCGGTGAGAGGGGTTGAGGGTTAGAGGAAGTCAGAAAAACAAGAGGAAAAATTTAACAACATCTCTTCTGCGTGTGTGCGTGCGCGCGAGTGCATCTGTGTGTGTGTGCGCGTGTGCGTGTGCGTGCGTGCGTGTGTGGGAAGTCTGGGATGCCGCCGAAGCAGACGGTGAAATAAACCCATCTGTGTGTCATGATGGAGACAGTGATGATGCTTGATGATGCCTCGTACACAATCTGGTGGACAAACTAAGAAGTCTCGCGAGGCTACCGGTCTTGCGTCAGTTAAATCTCATCTTGAAAGCCCAGAAAACCTTGTTAATGTGTTTTATTAGCCACCGAATTTACCAATCTGCATCATGTTGACAACGATACAGGCGTGGTGTGGTTTAGGTTAGCCAACAGCAAAAAAAACGACCGGACAGGTCATCTAATCAAATGCCAAGTTGCCAAGACGGCTCCCCACATGGACTCGTGTCCAACAACCCATCTGGCATGTCAGGTAAAGACGGTGCACATTCACAGGACGACGGCAACTGGAGAGGAGAATCCCACTGGCGACACCTAGTTAAGCATCTTAGTGCTCTCCGTGTCTGACCTCTACCCAGTCATCCTAACCAATAGCATTCATCCATGCTTGAATGGTGCTTTAGACAGAAAACGCAGTGTAGATCACATAAAGAGCCAAATACAAAGACAAGACAAACAAGCTGCTGTAAAAAACATGCCTGATGGGGGTGGGGGGCAGTTCTAAGATTAGCTAACCCCGACACTTGCGTGCGTGCGGGCGAGGCTGACAGCGCACACTTGTCACTCGGAGAAAAAAACACCCCAAAATATTCTCTCTCTCTCTCTAAAAAATGTAGTGCGAGAGGCAGAGAGCGCAACGGCGCTCTCTGTAGGGTCATGTGGGAGTCATGCGGCCCTGTTGGATTGTGGGTAAGCATGTGAGCTGCACCACATAGGGGAACACCCCCCATCTCCTACAAACCCCCCCCCTTCCCCCTATGCTCTCTCACGCAAACACTGGGGACTCCCGACAACAGGCACGGTTCCTCTTCTGCCATGACAGCTCGTGTTTGGATCGGCCTGCGTGACTTTGCACATTATTTTCCTTTTGGGACGGGAACAGAGCTATATGGGACAGGTGAAATGTCCTGTGGTCACATTACTGGGTTTGTTCCTGAGGTGTGCCGCTATGCAGACTGACAGTAAGCTGCACCGTGATGACGTCACAGCCGTCTGCCAATGAGAAGCAGCTTCTCCAGGCTCCCGTCAGAGGGGTAGTCCATATATGGTCATCGAGAGAGAGAGAGATATATAT
>JAODOY010037216.1:0-20934 GCA_025399855.1 Forbesichthys papilliferus
GAGAGAGAGAGAGAGAGAGAGAGAGAGAGAGAGAGAGAGAGAGAGAGAGAGAGAGAGAGAGAGAGAGAGAGAGTCAATATTAGCAAAAGTGATCTGGTAGAATACTTACTGGATCAGTTACTAGCTAATTTAAGCAAAGCTAACCCCATAATGTTATATACACATTATGTGGACTGACCTGGTACAGTTTGAGGAGATTGGCTTGCCTGTAATGCCTTACCTGAGTATAAACCGTGGAAAGAACATTAGTGGAAACCTTGAAAATGGGTTTCCCTCCATCTACCCATTTCACATCTCCGTTCTGTATGAAAGGAGAACTGCAGTTAGAGAATAGGAGAATGCTGGCGATGAATATGGCTATATTCCCCATTCCGGTCAGAACTACCCATGATGATTGTAAGAGCATTACAATGTACAGCGTCTCTAAGAGTGTCTGTCTCCAGGGGCTGCCTCGCTCTCCCTGTAATTCACCTTGGTGTTGCTTGGCTCTTTGATGGCCAGGTATCCAGGGGGCAAGTTACAGGAGACAGGGATGTTAAACTCCTGAGACGCCAGGCGTCCTTCTCTTAGGAGAGGAAGCCAGGAATACCCCACTACACACACACACACACACACACACATACACAAAGAACTGAAAGTTAGATGATAAATGCACATATAGTTTAATATAAATAATGTTGTGTTATTATCTTGCTCTCCAAGATGGTACAGTCATTTTCTCTCCCCCGCCCCCCCCCCATTGAGATGGCTGAAGGCCCATTTCTTTTACAGAAACAACTTTCTTTAGTTAGCTTTAGTGATTCATGGTCTAAATCTAGGATATAAGATCTCCAGCTGAATGAGGGACATGGCTAGTTTACCTTGGCACCCTGTAGACCATAACCTCTTACTATAACTTTCTCTGGCTCAAATCTTACCTGGGGTCTCCAAGGCCTCTTTTCTCTTGGCGTTGGTCTTGGCGTTGATGTCGCAGGTGACGTGGTAGAAAGAGAATAGAAGGTGGTGCTTTTCGTGCAGATGAGTGGGCAGCTCGACCTTCACCTGGAATAGAGATGCCACAATGAGGTGACAATGCAGTGTGCGATGAACAAATGCGCCTCAAGGTATATATCTTCTAATCTGTCGGTTTCTCCTCGATCGTTACCTCGTCATAGAAGTCTGGGTTCTGTGAGTGATGTAGGACGGTGGAACAGGCAGCTGTGGTGAACACTGGCCCTCCTGGCTTGCCGTAGATGCACTACACAATGTAAACAACACTTTAACTAAATGAAATCTTAGACTTTATCGCTGAGAGGCAAAATATAGCTATTGCCGTAACACTTTCTATGAAGGTCACTCTTATAATGGTCTATGCATACATTCATAACATGTTATAAGGCAATTATAAGGCATTTTAATAATTGTTATACCCACTTACAAAACAACATTAGACTGTATACAAAGTTTATAATGCATTATGAGCTGTTGATTTAATGTATTATAACTAATGTGTATACCATTTTATATCATACTGGCAAAGAATCTTAAATATTGCTTTCTGACGTTTTCCAGTTAACCGCTCCTATAACATACTGCTGTATGTTAATTAATAGCACTGTTTAATGAAGTGCAGGAGGAAACCCATTGTCCCACTATTTACCTTTAAAGGTTTGGCAAGCTCCTCGTCTGAGCTGCGAAACTCAACATAGACGGCGATGTTGCGAGCCTGTGAAATAAACAATTTTCAGGTTCTCAAAAACATGTATGCTGTATCTGCTCAGGCAGGCCATTATGGGTAATAGTCAGTAGAAGACAACAGAACCACATGAACATATAAATACAAGCAAATGTATTGAATATTTTATTTATTATTTATTTATTTATTTAACAAGGCAATCTCACTGAGATTAAAATCTCTTTTTCAGGAGAGACCTGGCCAAGAAGTAGCTTCAAACATCCAAGTTATAAAACATATACAGTAGTTATACAACAAAATATACATACAAACATACATAAAACATACTGTAAAAAGACTAATTTGTCAACTGAACCAATAATAAACTATATAAAACAGATTATAGTCTAAATAGTTTATTTTTATTTTTTATGATCTACTCTATGTTAAAATTACAGGTTTATCATTCCACTTTCTAACACAAACAATTTGTACCTTTATTTGGTGCGACAGTATATGTTTGCTATTGTGCTTCACCTTGGCAAAACTCTTCTGGTTGTCGAACTTCAGGTGTTTGGGGTAAACGTAGATCTGGTTCTTGTAAACGCGGTGTGGCTGGGTGAACTTTGTGGTGTCCTGCACGAATTCCTCCACTTCCACCGTTGGCTGGTGCTGGCTCAGTTCTTCAAAGGGCTTTACTGGTATGTAGGATGATGTCACACAATCTAAACGGAGAAGGATATAGAACACGCCAATGCACTGTTCAGTTTGTGGGATAGTGGGACAGCATAATCAAATGTACAGTAGTGTGTGTGTGAGTGAGTCTTAGTAGAGAGAGAGGATGAAAGAAATATGAATTACAGTTATTTCAACTTACTAGGATGTTCCATTGGAACATATTCTACTGTGATGTCCAGGCTTCCTGGGATGGTTTGCAGTTTGCTGGTCTTCTCAGCTCTACAGTCACAGCAGGATCGGAGATAATAATGCTGTTTAATGTACTGTAAGAACAAGGTGGGTTCTCCTGATTCTAGGAAAGCCTTACTGTACCTTCTGTACTCAGAAACTAGCTTAATCAGATCATCTGTGGAAATCTTGTTGCTCTCCTGTTTGAAGAGTGGCGAGAAGCGAGACTCCCTGTCCAGTTTCCCTTGGTTGTCTTTAAACACTGACCTATCACACACACGATGACAGACACGTTGTAGTGAGTAAAACCTTTCTTGATTTGGACAATGAAAACATAACAAAATAAGGCTTTTAGAGACTGGAGACTAAAACACTGACCTGATGGACCAGGCGAAAGGCATACGGTACTTCCCCAGTTTACTGCAAAATTGTTTGTTGGATTTTAGGGTCTTCTGCACAGTCTGGAAGACACAGGAGAGTGTTATGAAAGAACAGGGGAGCATGTAACGTCTTTAAAATATGCTACTGTATGTGAATACCATGGCAAGGGAACTGCACATAGTCAAGTGTATGTTTGCTAGATTGCAAGCTAGCAGGTGACGTGTCTGCTCATCCACTGACGTGTCATAAGCAAAGAACAACTCTGCCCGCGATGGATCCAGCCTCGGTTAGGATTTAGGAGAATGTTTGATTTCTAAAATGTCTGAGTGACGTGGGATGATGCACATGAGGTGCTAAACTAACATCCATGTCATAAAAAGTCATGCATTTTCATGTTTACATAGATGGCAATACAAAACAGCCATTTAACACAAAACATGAATTTCCAAAAAGTATTTAATTGTGTTGTTATTCATGCGTCACATCGTCTGTATGTATGTTATCTCTTCTGTTAGTTAAATGCTCTGTATAACTACTATATAAGGTACACATGTGGTGGACATTCATCTTAAACTATCTAAACAAAAGGGTCAAGAGATTAAGCTACAATACAATTCTAATCATTTATCACAAAGCAAGATAAAGTATGGAAAATTGGTGCAGGACCAAGTGTTAAAAGGGTTTCTCACCTTTGTGGAGTCTGTGTTCTTGATGTAGGGATCTGTCCCAGCTGCAATATTTCCCATTAGCACCTTCTCTATCCTCGCTACCATCACAATGTCTGTGTGGGGATTGGCCACTGAGAAGATGGCCTGCAATAAATACCCAGACGTACACACAGACCACCGCAGTACTGTAAGCCTCTTGTCTCAACCATGAGAGCGTATCCAACATTGTTCTGTGCAATAAAAGAACCGAGTTCCAAGGAAAACAGCATGTAAACACCACATATAGAAATAACAACAACACCAAGATGGCTGTAACGTCACACACACACATCAACACTGTTAAAACGCTGTAAAGAGAGACAGGCTGAGCAATCACAAAAAAAAAAAACAAAGGTGTCAGTTGAAGTGAGACAACAGCTGTGCACACACCAAGCAGTGCGTGTTGCCAGGCAACGGTTGTGTTTGCATGGGATACATGGGCTTGCTCAGGTCTAATCTGAAACACCTGTGTCCGTTTTACAGTGCCTCACCAGCTCATGGCCGTTAATATACAGTACTGTGCATTAACGGGCTCTTGTTAAAAAGGCACAGGGCGCATTCCGCACTTGGCGTTATAGGGTGGCTGACCCTATGAGAGCTCTGTAGGGGCAGCAATAGAGGGGAATGCAAGCCGCTGGCGTTCTGTTTGGGTGAACATGCCTACGCGTGTTACAGCCACTAAGGCCTGCGTAGTCCTCTTGCATCCATTAGCACTACGTCGCATAAGCAGCGCTGTGCCCCCGACGGCACTTTAGAGAAGCGGTCGATTTTTATTGGCCTTTAGCATTGTCACTCACAAGTCTGTATTCATGAGTCACAAATGCAGTGCTATACATTTAAAATGTTCAACATATTTCAAGCAGTAAACGTAGCCTACATATTTGACATATTTACAAAACATGCAAACAGCCAGTCATGACTTCCTCAAATAATCCCTCTTTAACGTCTGACTTGGTCATTGGTCGTCGGGCATGTCAGTCAAAGCACCTCTCCTGTCAAGTAGGCGGGCCTTGACGCAGTTAGACAGCGCTGTGTCCCAGGCTTTACGCAAATAAAGGCCGGCTCTGCGAGACTAAGGCCTTCGCCAGGGCAAGTAGTCACTGCGAAGAGTGTGTACGCTGTACCTGTTTAGGGAAGCAGAGCCAGTGCTCCATCTCCTGAGAGAGGTGACCGTCTCCAGGCCTCTTCTCCGCAGGGTGGCTCAGGCTGCTCTCCGGGGCCGAGCCCGCGGCCGCGCCGGGCCCCGCCGTGCCGTTGCTGCAGCCCCCCAGCATCTGACGCACCGCCTCGTGGTTCAGGTCCACGTGGAAGTCTGCAGACACCTTCCTGCCGTCGCGCACGTCCAGCAGGGCCAGCGTCAGGAAGAAAGGCTCGATCTGAAGACACGGAGCAATGGGCGCGGTGAGTTGCTTTGGTCGCGTGGAAAGAGGCACGGATGCACAGTGTACATCCGTGCCTATACCTATACAGTGTAGGTGTAGTTCAAGCCCACACCTACAGTACACTGTATATTATGTGTTTTCAACCATGCCTTAAAGTCTCTAAGCATTAAACTGAGGCACACCTTACATTAGTGGCTCATTAAAACACTTTTTAATGAGCCACTGATGTAAGATGTGCCTCAGCTTAGATGTTAAAACTTAATATTGCAGCAATCAAATCCAAATTGTGTCCTGAGTAGAGAATAAGTGATACAGTATATGTGTATAGGCTACAATAGCATGCAGATTTAATAAAATAAATATAAACATTATATTTAAATTAGATGAGGGGTGTTAAGTCTAAAACATTTAAATCAAGCGGGAACTTCCGGTGCTGAGAAATGAATACAACGTGGAAAAGTGCCAAATCCATCAATCTTTCGAATGGACACTGGTTGCCTGCAAAAGGGAGTCACTCCAATGTTAAAATGTCACATTTTAAATAAAAATGTACACTAAATGTACAAGTATCTATAGCTCTATAGTCTCCCCGAGTCTCCCCGTTCATGACAACTGTACTGCAAAGATGGCGACGGCCAGAGGTTGTCAAAACCATTCTTGAGTACCGTCACAGATGTTTGTCCATTTATATATGCTTGCTATGCTATGCTATGCTTGCTATGCTATGCTTGCTGTGCTATGCTATGCTTGCTATGCTATGCTTGCTATGCTATGCTGTCCTATGCTATGCTGTCCTATGCTATGCTTGCTGTGCTATGCTATGCTATGCTTGCTGTGCTATGCTATGCTATGCTATGCTATGCTTGCTGTGCTATGCTATGCTATGCTATGCTTGCTATGCTATGTGATGCTTGCTGTGCTATGCTATGCTATGCAATGCTGTGCTATGCAATGCTGTTTTGCTATGCTATGCTATGCTATGCTTGCTGTGCTGTGCTATGCTATGCTATGCTATGCTTGCGGCACTCACGTTAGTGATGGGTCCTGCCTCCGTCTCGTTGATGGAGCCCTGTAGCGTGAGGTTTAGCGATCGGCAGTTGGTCATCAGCCTCCTGCCAAGCTTCTCCTCCAGCGGCTTTACCGACGAGCTCTCCGCTAAAGAAAACTCTCTCCGTGGGCTCCTCAGGACCTGAGAGCAAGACACACATCATCATGCCACGGACACAGTAGCACAGCACGTATTTACAGGGTTAGCACATGTATGCGCTAACTCACATACAGTTGTTTTGTGACAGTCACAAACACTTCTGGTAAAAGAAAAAAAAATCATACTTTATTAATCCCCCTCAGGAGAAATTCTTTCTCTGCATTTAACCCATCCCCGAAGGGAGCAGTGGGCAGCCACTTGTGTGGTATAATCTGCTATTGTAAGCTAATACACTTTGTCAAAAATAACCTTGAATTTTTGCTAGTTTACCATTCTCTGTGCATACTGATACCATCATCTACTTCTACTCAGCCCTGGTTCCTTAAATAGGAACATAAACAAGGTGGGAGATACCGCTCACAACAACAATGCGTTTCAGTGTGTAAGGCGAAACTTCTGAGTGGGTTTGTTAGCACGCATCCTCGAGAATGACTAACCCAGTCTGACGTCTGGCTTAGTCTACACCAACCATAACCTCCTAACACACACATACACAGAGATGCACACACAAACAGTGAATACATACGGGGGTGTCAGGGTCCAAAGAGAATAGATTTAACCTCTCTTCTCTCCTGGCTGAGCGAATACCATCCTCTGTCTCTGAGATGTACTGCAACAGGAAACAGGAGAGTTACTGTAGTCTATCACACTGCACACACATCTACAGTATGTGTAGATGCAATGTGTAGGCGTTAATATCAGTATTGTTGAGTAACTGTAACGGTGACAGTTAAAACCTTGGCCAACTCCGGACTGATGCCATTCTCTGCCGTCTCCTCGCTCTCGTGTAAACAGCCATTAGACAATGACAGGTCAAACACATCTGGAATGAGCAAACACAATTAAGGTTCGGAATACTGCCCTCAACAACCAAATGTCATGGAGGGCGTTCCAAACAGGTCAAGCGCTATATTAGACCACAGTAATTAGAGCCAGTGCATATCTCCGCCTGCAGACTGTCCTTGCCTCTCACAATACCAATACAGCAACACCTGCATTTCAGGTGGATGGTTTCTGATTACATTTAGCTTATGCAAGCCCCAAGCTAGTCCCACCTTTTGCCATAGTCGGCTAAGTGACTCATTAACGCCAGGTCTCCACTTAGGCTGGTTGATTTACAGCCGTGTTGACATGACGGCTGGTGCTATCGCATCATTGCATCACTTATCACCAGGGAAATTCTCTGTGGTGTGTCAAGACAGTGCTACGTTAGGCACAATTTTCCCATGACCACATGCTTACTCGGGGCTCTTATATACGCAAGGTTCAGGGTCAAATTGTTTTTTTTCTTTTCTTCGTTCTACGGGACCTGAGCCAGATAATTGAGGTGGAGTCATTGGTTTGCGTCAGGTCTCATTTCCTGCAGCGTTATGGCTTGAATCTCTACCAGTTAGTGATTTTTCCCAGTAGACTATGGCAGCACGACAGAAATCAGCCAGCAATACCAGCAGAACATAAGAACAGGCTATATGTTCCTGTTGGCACTCACAATAACATAATATACTGTAAGTTTCCATGGCGCCATAATCAAATACACGTGTTTATTTCGAAAAGCTCCTTTTCCTTTTATTGATAGGGTTCTGTGCGTTTGTCATTTATTTGAAGTTGATTTGACTTTCTCAAAATACTTAGAGTTCTCTAACAGGGTCTGTGAAAAGGACCTGCCATTTTATTTTATATAAAAGGACAAACGTTCATTTTTTAATGGTATATCTGGTACCACTTTCCTAATTTGACCCACTCTGAATACATGCTGTACGTTTTGTGGTAGTAAGTTATTTTTAATGAGCGGTACAAGCAATAGTTTCCACCACATTTGCCACATAATCTGTGTGAAGGAGGTCGGGAGGAACGAGCTAAAAATGTCTCTTGAAGAGAAACACTGAGCCAAGCCAAACCCCTTGTGCAAGAGGGCCAGTCTCACCCTGGCGGTGGTCTGTCAGGTCCAGACTCTTGCGGTCGGGCGCAGGCCCGTCATGTGGGGTGATCTGCAGTATGCGGGTCAGGGTGCTGATCCACTCCTCCATGTCCTGTTCACTTTCCGCAGCCAGCACAAAGTACGTCACCTCGTTCATCTTCAGCTCAAACGCATGCTTCCTCAGGCGATTATTCTGCAGGACATGGAAGCAAGGCGAGGCCATGAAGCGAGTGGTTATTTGGAGATGGAGCGATGTGTGGTTGGATGGGAGAATAGACACCCTCGTTAATAACTACCTTAGTGATGTAATCACAGACTCATAGGGCCCTATCATACACCCAGTGCCAAGCACATTTTAGACTGTTGTTGTCATTTCCACCCATTCTTTAAATAGAAAATGCACTGTTGTTGGTCTTAAATGTTTGTCTTAAATTTTGATGTGGTCTGGCGCATTGTTGTCACATTGCTGCCTGGAGGCAGCGGAAAGTGATTGCAACAAAGTCGTGGTGTGAAGATAGTGATGCAGAATTTCACTGTTATTTTAAGGTTACCGTGTCAAGATAATAATATGCTTCTAGAGTGTAGGTGTACATACTCTTTATACACTCATAGACGGTGAACAAATATGCAGAAGAATACAAACAAAACATGTTACATTAGAGAGGTTATTATTGTGTACATCCAATATATTTTATTCCTTTCTTTTATTCCTTTCTCAGAATCGCTCAGTCGCTTTGATACATTTCTCAGATCAGAATTGAAATTCTCAAAACTACTTGTTCAACTTCCATGTCAATTTTGCATTTGGACAAGTCGCAAATGCACCATGCACATTAGACCAATCGCTTAGACTATTAAAATATAACCCATAGATTAATATCCTGATTTGTGAAGGCACTGTCCTGCTGTTATAGGATGTAAGTACGGTAAAATATCACCAGTATCACAAGATTACAATTATGCTAATACATATACACTGCAGTATGCTACACGTACTGTACATTTATAGTGCCACTAAGTTCAAGCTTCTGAAGAGAGAGACTGACAGACAGACATACTGTGGCGGACATGTGGGACATAATTCATGTGATTGGGAGTTGATTGGGAACTGCTCCTTTAAGGGCAATGGGGTGTGGGTAGTATGGGGATTGTTCCTTAGCATGAGGCTAAGTGTTATTAGTGCGCCTTATTCTACACGAGTTAGTGTAGAATAAGGCGAAAGTTGTCAAAACGTCTTAAAATACTCTAAGAGAGCTGTAAGAAAGCTGTAATTGCAGCTCAATACACTTTTAACTGTCACAGATTACTTTAGCTACACAATAAACTGCTGAGCAAGCTTTATTTTACCTTTGATTTCATAATGATTCAGCAAAAGCCTGTTTGTAAATGGGTAGGTGTGTGTGTGTGTGTGTGCGTGTGAGTGTGTGTGCACGTGCACGTGTGTGCATTACACAGGGTTGAAGACCTACCTGCACAACCCCGGTGCACGAGTCAAGGAAAATGCACCCCTTTGGTTCTTTAGAGATCTTCTCATCTTTGTAAAAGTTCATGATGTAGGAGCTGTCAGTCAACTGGGTCAGCTGGAAGTACCGCCTCTTGAATGACTGCACGGGTTATAATACATTTTGTCATGGTCAACAGTCATTATGACAACATGCTGGGGTCAAATACAGTTTATTATCCATTCTGAGCACAATGGTAGTCAGGGTGGACATTTATTTAAAGGGCACCTGAACTGTACGCGGCTCAGAGTCACCATGTTGTGTCAGAAAATAAAATAACGGTCGGTGGCAGAGCCTTACCCGAACAGTGATGCTATTGTTGACCGTGCTGTTAAAGTTTCCTTTGTACAGCCAGCCCGAACGAAACACACCGACCCCTCCCCCGCCGCCTCCTCCCCCACCTCCTTTGGACGAGGACAGGGAGGTGGTATCCTATAAAACACATTTAGTGGAAGAACAGCATACTGCATGTTAACTTGGTGAATCCACCAGCACCCAGCATACTTGATTCTGGTTCTTTTAACGGTACACGGCAGTACTGATTACAAAGGCCTGCAGCATCTGTGATTTACAACATGCAGTCTCAGCTCTCTCTCAGTGTGGGGTCAAAATAGAAAGTCTAGCAGTCTTTTCTAGTTCTTAGTTAATATAAATCATTGAGCACACACGGTTTTGATAGCATTATTGGTGTGTGGCCACACAACAGCCACACAACACAATTACGGTAGATATGTCACTACGCTTCGCTTTACTGTAAATACACTTAGTGGCCTGCTTCGAGCTCGGCTCACCAAGCCCCCCAGCAGAGCTGACATTCGACAGGGTCTCCCAAGATTAGTGAACAGTGTCTATCCCTTAATTTGTATGCAATTACAGTTAGGTAATTCCGGTTAAGAAAAAGCGTTTTACAGTAAGTACAATTAAGTATTATGGATCAGAAGAAGCACCTAAATCTGTATGGGTACAGTAGGCTTGGGCTTTGTTAGGCTGCAGAAATTGAACAAAAACCAAAATAAGACAGATGCTGGGTTATTACTAACCTCATCTTTCTCAATGTCTTCATGGTCAATCTCAAATGAATGGGATGGCAGCTTCTCTGCTTTATACAGCTTCCTACAAGGGGTTAAGCAAAGGAATATGTGCACACGCACGCACGCACGCGCGCACGCACGCAGACATACACACATCCCATCAGTTGTTTTAGGTTATGTTGCTTTTAATATATTCATTCATTAATGTCTCGTGCTTCCTGATTTCCTCGTCGCTCCTCTATTTTCAAACCACTTCACTTCCTGCCCGCTGTGTATTTTCCGCCAGTTTTGATGGTCTACCCCTCCCTGATTGATTTCACCCGTGTCTCGTTATTCTTCTCTCAACACAGGACTTATGTGTTGTTCCCTTCACTCCTTGTCTGTTAGCAGGTCTGTGTCCAGCCTTCAAGCCTTTAATATCTTACTAGTGTCGGGATTCCTGCTATTTCTAGACACAGACCCTGCCTTTGCCTACCTGTGTGTACTGATGTTGTTTCTACTGTATATAAGTGGTTCTGTCAAACTTAAATCTGCATTTGTAGCTGTGCTGCTTCTGGATCCCGTTGCTTGTGGTAACCAGTTGGAACAATAACATCTGCCCAATGCAAATGGCTGCGTGCGGCTGACTGTGCTCCATTCTTCCCTGTCAGACACTAAAAATAAAAGGCCCTACCATACACCAGTTTCACCAATGTTGCTTCATTGGCTTGTCATTGTATGTGCACTCTATGGGGAAAATATGCGTTTGTGTATAATCTGTGAGTTGTAGACAACAAGGCTGCAGAGGACAGCAGTGGAAAGATGCTCCAATAAAATAAAATGTAAAAGCGTAAATGTTTTAATGAATTAAGTGGAATTTTTCACCGACAAGGGATCGGAAAGTGCTGTACAGTACACGTAATTAGAACAATAAAAACCCAGCACAACACAAAATAAAGTACACAATGACAAAGCTTGCCTAAAAAGATGTGTCTTTAGGTGTTTTTTCAAAGCACCCACAGAATCAATAGCTCTTACTGCCAAGCGTGGAGCGTTTCACAGCCTTGGAGTCACTGCACTTAATGTACAATCCTCTCTTGTCTTAAAATATTGTCTTAAAGTTGTCTGATGCAATCTCAGAAAGGGAAATTGTTTAGAGACTGGGTGCCAACTGCAGGCTGACCTCTGACCCAGGATTGCATTGCCTGGCATGCAAAGAATATAGTTTTTGTCAAATTTACCACATTTAAAAAAAAAAAGCCAATGTTTCTATACAATTCTGTAAATGGGAACACAAAGTGGTGCAGACCGCACAACACTTTTTCCAGCCAATGATCTTTCTCCAGCAACTCAACCTTTCACACATATTTGTTTTCAAATATTCTAAACTGTAAAACATAAAATTATATCCAGCAGTCACTTTTAAGGCCATATGTCAAAAGATGGACATATCTAACTCGTAAAGGTTTTGCTGTACGTTGTATCTGACTTAGTTCTCTGTCCAAAGGTCATGTGAACTGACCGAGCATGTCAATATAACTCCTTAGAGGGCAGAGGGACATTCTTGTAGCTTCAGGACCTCCCTTCATCTGTCTCAGTGGGACCGATAATAATGTTTGAGTTGATGGACAACATATATTACTGACTGAACTGACAGAAAGACAATTTAAATGCTCTATATTTACGTAGATAGGAACTTAAAATCCCCTTTGTATAAACTTTATATATAAAGTTTATGTGTAAATTACTGTACACATTGATCGAAATATGTAGTTTAGCAATCCCAGATCCCCGTTCATCACTGTCAAACCACAATATCGAGTCAAGTTGGACTGTGACAAATATGAAGTGTGAATAAGATGGCTCCTCTATATACATTTCCTTGTACAGGAAGAAGTAAACATGCTTTACCTGGGCAGAAGGCGGTAGTCTCCTGCGTATTCGTCATACTTGAACTGGACCACATTCAGCTCAGAGTTGTAGTACTCACAAGCCTGGGAAAAGGTTGTAATAAATAGTATCTTAATACTTACTCTATATGGCTATAATGTATAATCGTGGTTAATTAGATCCAGCTAGTGACACTCAATGAGTCAAATCAAATGCCACTTAAATATTTTAGGAACATTAATAGAATGAATGAGTACTGTGCACTGAGTAACAGAACATTGGAACATTAATAGAATGAATGAGTACTGTGCACTGAGTAACAAAACATTAGACATTTATAGAATTACTACATCTTTAGTCAAGAACATATTTGACTTTTTCACAACAAGCAACACATTTAATTAGAACAACTCCAATTATTGACAAAAAGCAAAGGAGCTGACCAAATAAAGAAAAATCTAAGCTGTTGTTCTTTGCCAAAATCCCACTTACGTATACGTATTTGTGGGTGTGATCAAATCGAAGCAGAAATTATTTTATATTAGATATTCTATAGAACCTGTATTTATAATGTAATGAAACAATCTTGCCAGTAGAGACATCTGATGAATCATACTAGATCTGAGAGAATGTTTATATAATGAACACATATTCCCCCCGCCCCAATCTCCGTTTGTATTATATAATTATTTTGCCCCTTCCTCACAAGAGGACACTTCCTCTTGCCAGGCCATTTTTGCAAAAAAGAAAATTTGCCTAGTTAAATAAAGGTTAAATAAAAAAATGTAAGTTCCTTCTTTCAGAATTGAACTAAATTAGGATTCAGGCCCATGGTTAAAAGACTCACTCTGTCTTGTTATTTATACTTTTCTGTGTTTTTCCTTTTTCTCTTTCTCTCTCTAACATGCACAACATGTCTACTTGCAAACTGATTATGTATTATCTCACATTACATTCACCCACACACATAATTACTACAGAAATTAGCAATCACAAAGACATGACATGACAAAATGCTATTGCTTTTTAACCTCTATTGTTTTCCATTCGCATAACTGTATAGGTGTCTGAAGTCTCTACTCCAGTCTCCAGTTGAAGACTGTTCAACTCCGGTCCTGGAGGTTCCGCACCCTGCATGTCTCCCTGCTCCAACACGCCTGATTCAAATTAACGGGATGCTATCAGGCTTCTAACAACCTTGAATCAGGCGTGTTGGAGCAGGGAGAGATCTAAAACATGCAGGGTGCAGCCCTCCAGGGCCGGAGTTGAATAGCCCTGCTCTACTCTGAACCCACAAATCTATGGTTGGCAAATCAATGCCTTACAAGTGAAATTAGCCACGATGGGGCTTAGACAGACAGTCAGGCAGACAGACAGACAGACGGACAGACAGACAGACAGGAGCAGACATGGACACACATATCCGATAGACAATGTCCACTCTAGAGGCCCAGCAGATGCAGTATACAGACAGACAGACAGACAGACACACAGAAAGGCAGGCAGACAGACAGGAGCATAAATGGACACACATATCCGATAGACAGATGCAGTATACAGACAGGTAGGCAGACAGACAGACAGACAGACAGGAGCACGCACGGACACACATATCCGATAGACAACAATGTCCACTGTAGAGGCCCAGCAGAGAGCTCCAAACATTTGGTGAACTCCTATATTAAGAACAGCCCAAGTAAACTGACAAACCTTACCACCAACTGAAACATTCTCCTCTCCAAACCACAGTGGACTAAGTTGTATCATACATACACACAGACACAAATACACAAGCTCACTCACTACTGTACGCAACACAGAGCCCAAACATAGCAAGCGCGTACACACACACACACACACACACACACACACACACACACACAAACAGTCACACACACACACACACACATATACAGACATAATACAATGGCCTCACCTGTCTGACCAGCAGACATTCAGCCTGTAACTCCGCCCCCTCGGGAACTGTGGAGTTGAGAGTCCGTCTCTCCTGAGGTATAGTGGACACCTGGACATACCAATGGAGCAGTGGGTGCTATTAGAGTGAGTCCAAAGCCACTGTGTACACAATAGATCAAACCTGAGACCTAGGACATTACTATTATTCTCAAGTAACGTATGTCCCTCTTAATGTAGGAACTGAGGGTACTAATCTACAATTAAATCAGTTTATATTTGATTATTTAATTCCTATTTAATTCCAATTGAATTCCAATTAAACATCCATTCAATGTCAAATATTGTTGGTGGATTTTTTTTGGAGTTCTGGATATCCTGGCCAAGATTACCTCTTCTGTCCACTTGTGATTGTTTACAAACATATTTTATTTTTGAGACACGCAAATTAGTTGGAGCCGAGTTCGGATAATCTGTATAAACAGATACCCACATATGCGCAAATATAAAAAGCAAAATTGTCATAATAAAGGCTACTGCATGGTCAATGAGGTGTGTGCAATAAGGCTATACATCTGTGAAGACACTGCTACAAACATACTACAGTGCAATTGGAAACCAGGACACATCTGGTACCAATATCTTATCTGCTGCCTACAGATTCCCTATATTCATAATGCAGACATCTGTTTATATAGAGATCAGCCTGTCTTCAGGTTGGAGAGATGACCTGAACAGTGTGCTGACAAACACCTTCTAGGCAATGGCACCTGGAAAAAAGCAACTGCAACAAGCAGCCAAACCAACTTTACTCATTCTTTTAAACATCAACCCCAATATGCAAATGAAGGAAGGAGTTGGGTTGTTCTGTGCGTGCACACGCTAATCAGGGGGTTTGCTTTCTTTTTTTAAAGGGATGACGATCAAATGTGATCAATGCCCCCCCCCCTACATCTGATTGTCGATCTAATTCACAGCCACAAAGAACAGACAAGCCAGGCTTACAGAAAAGTCGTTGTCAGGGAAGAGCAGCAGTTCTCTGAGTGAGTCTTCCTTCAGCTCATCCGCCAGCTCAGAGATGACAGCCTCATAGTCCAGAGGATCGATCAGCTTGGGTTTCTCCTGCTGCAGTTGGAAAAGCACACACGTGCGCGCACACACACACACACATACACACACACACACACACACACACACATAAATACCAATTAACATTGTGTTGTTTTAATTTTGTATTTATAATGTTTTAACAGAGCGAACAACAGGAACACATTATTTGCATAGCCCCAAATGCAGCAGGCTACAGTGTGCATTTCTTCGTAGTGATTTAGCAAACACTTTCATTGAAAGCTTCAAGGTCAGCTCACAGCCATTGGAGCCATAACTAGAGATAGATGAATGTAACTGTAACCCCTGCCAAAGGTTGTCAAAGGACAGCATGGCTATAAGCTGCAAAATGTGGTCTTGAAAGATGACAGCGTGGGTGCAGTAGACCTATACTGCCCTTTTCACTGTGTCAGTCAGAATCCTCAAATAAAAGTAATTGAGTTAGCTATGACATCATTGCTAGCTAAAGTATTGCATGAATAAGTTATCAGTATAGAGATGAAGTCAGGTTGCCCACTTTCAGCTCCTATCATAAGACTTTGTACAAAAATACAGATGATCCATAGGCTCAAGTTTCTCTTTGGAACCTTATTGGTACCAGCTGTTGTTCATTGGATGGATAAAAATCTATTTAGTCTTTTCCTTTTTTATAAAGCTTTTTCCTGTAAATGTATGGTTGAATTGCCAGCCACAAGGTTAATTTACTTATAGTATACTGCAGAACATCAAACATCAAAACCCATCCAAGTCATTAACCCTTCCTTATCTTTATAGTTTACAAATATACAGTGACAGGCAATTCAAGATGACAATATTTTTGTCATTGACCAACATTTATCTCACCGTGTATTGCAGTTTAGGATAGACATGAATGGGTTAGCATAAGATAATATAGGTAACATAGGAGAATGAAAGTAAAGATGTGTTGATCAGCTATAGTCAGATTATTTATGTCACTCCCAGACATGAAAAACCAATAGCAGCGCACATGAAAGCTGAAGCTGTGGTCAGAGAGCAGGAGGAAGTCAAGCACGCACACGCGCACATGCACGCGTGCACACACGCACACACACACACACACACACACACACACACACACACACAGGCTACATTCTATGACTTGTTACACACCACATACCTTTTAACTAACAAAAAATAACAACTTGAAGAACTACAGTACATATATTTGTTGTGTTTGTGTCAGTAGAACTGACAGGACAGGAGCCTAGAGTACAGTTATTTGGCATAACCCAAATGAATACAGAGGGGATGTACATCTGGCCATGTGATCAGGTCACATGGCCAACTGGCATAGAGTGACAGTTAATCTGTGACAGTTTCTATTAGCTCTCATCGCCGGATTTCCCCAAGCAAACCACACCTTTCGGATGATTCCATAGCAACGCAAACAACAATACTACTAACACTACCGCGTCACACCTGACAGTTTTGTACTTGAATAGGATAGGTCATTTAAATTATGTTAATATCATAAACAACAAAAAATCACTTCCCTCCACAATTATTGGAGCTGCAAGACTCATTGTTTTGTTTTTGTTATACACTGAAGGCAATAAAGTTCGAGGCTCAGAGGTTTACAGTAGATGAAATAATTTATCTGAATTCATATTTTATTTTTCTGGTATTTTCGTATAAATTGGTTAAACTTAAAATGTTGCACATTTTGTGTCAGATCACTCATATTTTAGGTGAGCAATAGGTATACAGGTATAAACACATATTTATATAATGAAATGAATACATATTCATTATTTCTGCAGCGACCACCGTGAGCTGCTGTACATCATCAATAAGTAATGACACCTCCTCCAGCTCACACGAGCTTGTATATTTTGAATCAAGAGCAAATCGTTTTTTTCTCTACATCTTGGGCTTTCCATTACTTAAATGAAAGGTTCATCTCGATCTCGTCAGTCCATGAAACTGTTCCAGAAGAATTCCTTGCGACTCATCTCTGTACTTCCGTGCATACGTCTTCTCATTCTTACTATCGATGAGTGGTTTGGGTCTTGTGATTTACAGTACAGTAGCCTCTATTTCTGTTTTCGGAGTCTTCTCTCTAAAGGTTTATTAAGATACCTTCACCCCTACCCTATGGAGCTTATTTGTGATGTCACTGCTCGTGCACATTTTCTGTAATACTTTGTTTTCCTTGGTCACTTGTTCAATGTCTGTTGCTCAGTACACCAGACGTGTATTTCTTTATCAGGAGATTACACATGTTTGTAATGTCTCTAAGGTTCAATGTTGCTTGCTTTAATCCCACAGACAACTATGTGTTGTGTCCTTTCTAACACCAACGGCTAAACCCAAGCATAGAAATAACTATTTATTATTATGGATCTCTCCAACAGGACACAATGTCGCAACAAGAATTACCTGTCAGTTACATGGTTCAATGTTGCTCACCTAAAAAAAGTGCTAAAAGCACATCTAGATGAAAATACTAGTAAATACTGTAAAATATGAAACTCTTATCATGTCATGTACTTATTTTGAAGTCAAACTCCATTTTATTCAGTGTATAGCAAAAACACAATAATTTGCCTTGCGGTTCCAATACTTTTGAAGAGGACTGTTTGCAGTATGGTACAGTATAGATGACATACAGTACAGGCATAGGCAAAGATGAACCCATCTACATTTACACGGCACATATCTTAGTGGCGTTAATCGTGACAGAAGCAATGGTCTATACGTACTATGCTCAGACGGTTGAAATTCGATCTCACTCGTTTTCCTTTAGTTTTCCTCCTGAACGTGATTTTACTCCTGAAGCTCATTATGAATAAAGTGACAGTACTTAATGTCAGCAGCTAACTAGAATCAGGGTTAAACAAACACACGCTGAAAGCATGTGCTCAAGCAGAACTAGGTTGTGATACTGTAAGCGCGTCATACCGAATGGAAGCAGAGGAAGTTTGATGTCAAGCACACACACACACACACACACATCATCATCAAAGCCACACACAGTACACCATGCATGGCCACACACACACACACGCGCACATGCACACAAGCACATTACACCAGGGACACCTTAACCCACTGCTTTCAATATCAAAGTCTCTCAAAGCAACATTCAAGGCATGGAAGTAATAATGTAGTATGACTATGTGCATATAGAAAATAAAACTACTGAATATATCTTCACATATGATACACCGGATAGATTGTACATGTGTAGATACAATGACTTATTTCTCAACACTGCTTTCTAAACAACACTATAATCTACTTGCACAGGTTGGGTTTAATTCTTATCGCACTAAGTCTGGCCATTATCTCTGCACCTTCCGATCACATGCGCCTGCAGCCAGGCGCGCACACACACACACACACACACACACACACACACACACACACCTAAAGAAAACCTGTGCATGACACACTTCACATCCCTACTCAGTATATACCGAATGGATAGTATATACCGAAGCTTGTAGAGTATTAACCTAGAGTATATATCGAAGTATTTGTGTAAACACACAAACACTTCCCTAGATGTGTTTATAGAGGAAGTGACCCTATTTGATGTGACACTGGTCAAAATGTGTGTTGTTTTTTTTCAAGTGTGTTAGTCACGTTAAGTGACATTATGAGCTAAATATAGATTATGCCACAAAATAACACTGCGGCTGGGTAGAATTATGCTTCTCCAGGTCAAAACATGTATTCAGCACAATGATTGTTGTGCGTGACCAAACCAGAGCTTGCATTATTACAGTTCTTCTGCAAGCAAAGATGGGCATTTCAATTGCAGGATCATAAATTAACTGGATGATACCTCTTGCATACATTGTCCTTGAAGATATGTTGCTTTACGCACAGAAAATGAGTTTCTGCACATCACTCTGCACATGACAGCAATGTGTGGCCTAAGCTTCTATGCATGTACTTTCTGGCGGTTGTTTATGTATTTTGCATCTTGGCTGCCTGGACGGTTGATGATGGCATTTGTTGTACCTACCTTAAATAAAGGTTAAATAAAAATACAAATGAAAGGAGTTTGCTTTTCCTATTGAATACGTTTGAATGTTTTCCGTTTGATGTGACGAGCCACCTTCACCATGTGTCGAGTGCTGAAGTGCATAAGAATCAAGTCAAGTGCTGCATCACTCACTACAGAGCTCCAACCTGCCTCTGGAAGCATCATCAGCATCCTGAAATGGGCTCCCATGCATGGCCCAAGCTCGTAGCTGCACACAAGCTTTAAGCTGACTGTGTGCAATGCTGTGTGTCAGCTGGAGTGGTGGAAAGCACTAGATGAGAAACCCGGATCATGCTTCTCTGATGGCCATAGTGATAATGTAGGGGGATGTTTTTCAAGATTTGGGCTATAGGTTCGCTAATTCCATTGAAGACGTCACAGCATACGAGGACATTTTAGACAATTGTAGAC
Source organism: Forbesichthys papilliferus (assembly GCA_025399855.1). Taxonomy (NCBI): domain Eukaryota; kingdom Metazoa; phylum Chordata; class Actinopteri; order Percopsiformes; family Amblyopsidae; genus Forbesichthys; species Forbesichthys papilliferus. Next base: position 20,005 of record JAODOY010037216.1, read on the forward strand.
TGTGATCTTATGCATAAAGCTATCAGGCACGTGGTTTACCAGGTTTGGTGTGGGAGAACTCAAACTGACACTCGAAATGCTCTGGCTGAACGGGCACACATTCGCCCAGACAGGCCTTCAGTCGAGTCTTACGGGAAGACGAGTCTGTCTACCAGAAGACACTACTATTTCCAGCATACTTTGTTTCTTTGCTGGTTCAAATGTGGTTGAGAGCGAGGCGTGACCTGCAAAAGTGGGACACGACACAGCCCCGCTGCAATCTGTCGTCATATGTGCTATCTCAGCTCAGTGTCCCTTAACAAGCCTTTGATGTTTAGGGTTATACAGGCTGGACCAGTGAATAATGATACGCTTCTTCAAGCCTGTTTAAACCCCTCTTCAATCCCCCCCTCCCTTTTTTCCTTCAGCTCTATTCCACACCAGCTGCCCTTGCTGGCTCCATCTCCTCTCTTCGTCTCTCTCTCTTTTCTTTTACACACGCACTTCCTGGTTTGTAGCGAGTGCGCCCGATGCCAACCGCTCTGCTATACTGACGATGCAGCACCTTCTCCCTCTCTCTCACCTCGTTAGACATACTTATGCAACTACTACTCATACAAATACTACTTCTGCTACTGCTACTGCTAGTGCTTTTATACGAGGCCTTGACTTTGTACAATTGACCGCGTACCCGAAGGGAAGCAACGTCAGGGACAGATGAGGTCAGGTTGTGAGAGTCCAGGTTAGTGTGAGTCTAGCGTTGAACTTGATCTGCTCAAGCTGCATGTCTGTGTTTCCATAAAACACGGGGTTTAAGAGCTTTTATAGTAAGATAAGATGGAGGCTGGATGTAAATCTGGAGGAAGCGATTGACTGAGAGAGAAAGAGAGAGAGAGAGAGAGAGAGAGAGAGAGAGAGAGAGAGAGAGAGAGAGAGAGAGAGAGAGAGAGA
>JAODOY010037226.1:0-20934 GCA_025399855.1 Forbesichthys papilliferus
TGTGTGTGTGTATATATATATATATATATATCTATATATATGTGTGTACGGTCATTTTTGGAATACAACTAGCATCCAAAAATAACAGTTTGTATTTAATTAAATTAAATGTTGGTTTGTCTTGGTCGAAGTTGGATGTGGGTTATGCAAAAGATTGCTCTATACTGTATGTATAATCGTTCGGAGAAGGCTATCTTCTTTTGTCAGCTGCTTAACATTACACAATTACTGTCTTCATATTACTGTGAAGACAACCGCCATTGCATGTTTCATCTTCTCTGCTTTGGTAACCTTGTAATTTTCATACGGCTTGTGTACTGTATTATTGTTACAATGGGGAGTACAGTGATTTGTATGATACTGTTCCATTCAGTCAGTGTGATATATTGCATACAAGGCTTTGTCCTCTACCAGTGCCATGGGCAAAAAGCAAATTCACCCTTGCATTAGTTCCCAATAACTTATCCCAGGGATCTTATTCAAAGTGGAAGGGATTTGTTATAGAGCTTGATAATCAAGAGACCACTAGCTTTCTCCATTATTGAATCGTACTGTATAGGCAAAGTGAAATTAGAATTCAGTGTATCATGAAGCCGATGGCCAAAATGATCAAACTAAGAATGTGTCGATGGCGTCCGAAGACATAATATTGAATTGCATCATTATAACATGTTAACTTGGCAGACCTGATTCATTCATTCTTTAATTGTGGATTGACTTACTCATTTTTTTCTAGCAGCAAAACCAGCTCCTCATCTTCCAGTGGAACCAGTAACTGGAGTGATGCAGGATGACTCTGAAATGCAAAGAGATAACAGGAGGGAGTTGAGTGCCAACACTGGGGCCATCCTGCATGACCCATAGGGAAGTTAAAGACCCCGAATGTAGAGGGGAAGCTTCTATGACACACAAAAGCAGGATATAATGACGGATGGTGGTCCTTTTCAGCAGGAAGGAAGCGTTCAGGGCCATGAATGAGGAGACCAGGATTACTGGTCTTTATACTGTACAGTATGTGTTTACATTAACACAGTAGTGCCTGTGACTCCATATATGTATAGGACTGTGTCAGAATATATAATGGGATATGCGTGTGTGGGTGCATGGAACTATGTAACTGACAGCACAAAGATTATTTAATGCTCATCTAAATATATCATTTCTAGCCATTTAACACAGATATTTTTTCACTGTTTTTGTCAGTATGTCTCCTAAAGTAGGTGTTCTGTTGACAGAGAGCAAGTACTGTTAAGCAAGGAGATATGTACACATAGATACAAAGATACTATGTGTGGGAATCACCAGAGGCCCCACGATACAATATTATCACGATACTTGTGCCACGGTACAATATTATTGAGATTTTACACTTATTGAGCTATTCTGGGATATTTTGCAATTTATTAATTTTCCAACTTCAAATTATGTCCCGGTTATAAATTATAGATAGATCAATTATTGTCGGTTTGTTAATTTCACATAAATTGTATTGCTGCAAAATGTGCAATACATTTACCCCCCCTAGAACAGACATACTGAGCCTGTTTGGCTCTGTGTGTCTGTGTGCTTGTGTGTGTGTGCGGCTATGCATGGAGAACATTTACTTTATGTCATTCGATAAGTGCAATCTGTAAGTAATGACTCTGCAACACATCACACCTGCCCATTGGCCTTATATTGACACAGGGACTAGCCCAGTAAGTCCTTCTGTATATAGGGAGGACTAAGCTTTACCAAGGAACTTAACACTCAAACTCCAGGGTCTGGGTCTGCGTTCTGTGATAAGACATTCAGAAGCTGCCCTTCTGGGGGGGATTCATTTGTAAAGGTCAATGTTTTCTTTTAGCGAAAACCCTTTCACCTGTCTATGTCAGTACTAGTTTGAGCTATTCAATGTTGACGAACTCCCTGCATGAGTTAAGAAATGGCGTAGCGTTTTACAGATGGGTCTATATGTGTACGGATTATACTAAATTGTTATTTTGCCTAATTTACAATTACAATATCATCATTCTTGTGACGATATCGTGAGACTGGAAAATGCGCGCCGTCACAGTATTCGTTTTCATGAGGACAATGCTCCTGGTGGATTTAACATTTATGATTTTCTCTTTTCTGTAACACTGTCCTAGGGTGGCGGAGGAGGTACGAGGGCTTGACTTCATAGTCTAGTGTGCCAGGTGAACTTAGCAATAACTGCCAAGCGCTGTGCTGACGGCTCCTAAGGTTTATTGGCAGCAGGGTGGCAGAGTGGCGGATGTCTGTCTGTCTCTTTGACAGACAGAGGAGCATATATTTCAGTGCATCGTAATGGCAAAGATTCCACACTATGATAAATTGCCTGTCCAAATTCAAGCTCATCTTTCAAAAAGATACTTTTCTAAACAGACTCTTGTCACGCTGTGATTCTGTTGCCGTCCGACTTAGCAGTAACATCTTATTAGTAGCTAAAAAAAAAAACAGCATTACACACTCAGTGGTGTGAGACAGGCCTGCTTTAAGTTAACCTCCCAAATCATATTACTGTGCCGGCTTTGTGCACTGCCCTCTCGTAAGGCCCTTGAATAGCTGGCAAGTCGCAGGAATAATTTCACAGTATGCGCTGCCTAGGGGGAATTGCTCACACCAAACAAACAAGAGCGGACCTACACAAAACAAAGGAGAGCAACTTAGTGAGCGGAGAAACCACAAAGGGAAACCCACAGAGGATAAACGGAGCTGAGAAGGAGAATTACGGCAGGAAAGGAAAAGCAGGGTAGGAAAATATTCAAGAGCGGAGGTATAGATGGGAGGATGATTGTAAAAAAAATAGAAGAAAAAAATGTTGGTTACTTTGATTGATATCAGAAACAGCATATTGAAAAGAAGTAGGTTATACTTCTTGTGTGGCCTTGTGTTGTGGGGAGTATTTACCCGGGTCCCGAGATGGCTGAGGGGTCTTCCCTCCTCGCCCTCCAACACCAAAGGGACTGTGGTCCAAGAGCGTTTTTGTTTAGTGTCAGATCCTGGATGTTCTGCACTTTCTGGGCGACTCCCTGTAACAGATCAGTTGAGTGGATTAAAGACTTTAAGTTATGAATTTGATCATAAACGGAATAAATTCACATCTGGCTTACATTGACACAGCGGTCAACAACTGCCTCCCTCATATATAAGCACTTCATTTATATATCCAGTTTACTGCAATCCTCCAAAATACAAACAAAGGCATCTGACATGATGGGGGTCAGTATTACTGTGCAAATGTCGTCAATAATTTAAGCCCACCAATAAAAGCAGATACAGGCAGAGGTCAGACTGTATTGCACCGTAAAATGTGAACTGCTAAATCTCAGTGCAAAAGCTAAAGTCTTCGATCCCTGGGAGTGGATGTGGTTTCCCCAAAAGACTCTGTGCAATAGGACCACAGCCACAGAAAATGCATCAATATTAGATGCTCTAACATCCAGTATCTTATGAGAAATACAGGTCTTATATCTAGACAGCAAAAACAAGTGAAAGAATAGGTTAGAACACATTTTTTCAAGCTGAATGGTAGGAGTGCAGCTCATGTCCCAACAAAACATGAAAATACAGGCATTCCCTGGGATATGTTTTACAGTGTTAACTTAACAGACTTCCAAAGGACACAATTTAAGTGGAGCCACAGAGAGTGTCTCGAACTCTGAATTGTTTGATTAGGCATTGGTCACAAACACACACTACCACAGTTGGAAAACAAGAGACAAGGTTCATATTTATTAAGCTTTTTAAGCTTTCTTTCTTACACTACTTGATATTTCCCTAATATCATACTACTGTACATTGCACAGTTGTAAATGCTAAGCTCGCACTCTCTTCTGGAGCTGCACTCTGCATTCATGCATAATTCTAATCCCTTGTAAAAGGTTCGATACAAGCCAGGGGAAGAACATAACAAAATTATTTCCAACAAAATGTTGGTCCTCATTTCCTGAGACCAAAGCCCCATTGTTAGGCCTATACAGACCACATGGAAATAACATTTTCAGTCGGTAAACACACAGTCTTCGATTCCATTTTTTTGCCAAACAGAGGAGCAAATCTCATTGGATTTCCCTCCACACATACTACGCTCCAGCACATTAGTCCTCATATTTTATATTTATATTCATGTTTATATACTGTGGGAAGGGGGTTGATGCAGGCTGCTGCTGCAGACTTATTACAAAAGCTATACAAACTAATTTTAAAAAAGAACACAGAACCAGAACATTGACAACCAGAATGTGTGCTGCATTCACAAATATGACGTCAATATGAACTATCTAATGTCACATTCAGACACAAAGATGGAGAGAAACAAGATTGAGAGTGAAATAATAGACTTGAGAACCTTCAGATGGATTCTATTGACGCTATAGCTTTCACTATGCTAATGGACCCAAAATGTACTGTACAGTAAGCTCCAGTACATAGTAGTAGAGATCTGTGGTGAAGTAGCTCTGCTTCAGGAGAACAGCTGAACTCTGGACTCCAGGCTGTATAGCAACAGCAGGCCTTTGACCTTAACTGCTGTCAGGAGGCGAGGGACTCCACGTGCATGGAGGCTGAAAAGCTCTGAACAGCTCTTCCAGACAGCCAGGCCCAGGAGCAGATGTTGGCCCAGCGTGTCCAACAAAACAAAGACGTCCATGGTCCAGTGCATGGAAACATGTGGCACTCTCCAGGACGCTAAGGCCGACAGCCAGGCTAAGGTCTTTGAGAGTAGGGCCAAAGCCTCTGAGTGATGTGGCCCAATGAAACTACTCCTGATCCATACCCCGCAGGACAACAAGGACAAGAAGGCCTTCCAGCGGACGTTTAAACCCTTCCTGAGCTTCTTCCGCCACAGGAAAACAAGCCAGACTGACACCAAGAGGGGATATTGTCCTTAAGTGGAACGGGTTCTTAAGGCTGGGTAGACAAAACTATTTTGGCCAATTACATTTCTGTATACTTTTCTATAAATGGCATGGTTGACTTTACGCATTAGCATATTGCTAATGAAATGGGAGCCCATTTATCTTACCATTTGCATTGTCTGGTGTGTATTCTCTGTTGAAGGCCGAAAGCTGAGCTCAACAAAAGATAGTGGAACATTTCAATTCATGTGTGGATGTCTTATCATTTTTGTTTGCGACTTCATGCATCAAAATGGCTATGCATATGTATTAAGTAGAAATTAACATATAACATTAACATATTTTAAGCCAATTTATTAAATATAGTTTTTGGGAAACCACACAATATTTTGTTTGCCAATGCTATACACTGAGCAAACTTCCATCTCACCTGAAAGGCGTGAGAAATGTTTGTTACTACGGCAACTGACCACATTCCTGATTCAACTTAATTTGCATGTGTTTATTGATGATGAACTGACCATTGCAATAATATAGAATACAAAACTGACCACTGACGAAAATGTACACATACTGCATATACACCTTTAGGTCTATAATCCAGCCTCTGTGGCTTTCACACATCTAAATTACAAATCACAATCAAATCATTCTGGTCCTTCCACAGCCATTGCTCCCCCCCCTCTCTCTCTCTCTCTCTCTCTTTATTCTGTCTGAGAATGAGTGAAGCCTGAATCCAGCATGCCAGTGTGCCACTAAACACACGTCCTTATCTCATCCTCGTGGGATAACCCGCCCAGATAAGGAGTGAGGTGCCATTGGCTCTGGTGGGTAGAAAGCAAACATTAAATCAAACCACGTGGGTCAAAAGCACCACCACAGATCTCTTCTTTGCCCTCTTATGGTTCGATATGCTGAACTTTCAGATGGAGGGATGGAGTGTGTGTGTGTGCGTCTGCGGGTGGCGGTGCTACTGTAGTCTAGGGGTGCGAGAGGGGCAATAAACCATCACGTTAACCAAACAGCACATTCTGTGTTCTTCACAGTCTGCCTTTCACACAGTGGAAAGGACACACACCAAATCCTCCCCTTGAAGCCTTTTCTCCGTGTCAACGGGCGTAAATCCATGCGTAAATGTTCAGACGACACTTTGTTGTTTTTAGTGGTGCGTAAAAAACCCCGCATTGGACAGAGGGAGCTACACAAACCAGCCCGCAGACTTTGGAGTGGCATTAAAAAAAAGCGGATAAAAGGAATGGCGGGCAGACATCTTGTTAATAAAAGCCTTCAACAGTACCTCTAAAGTAATTTAGATCTCTAAGACACAGACTGAGCGTGGGTTAATTAAATTCCGCCAGAGAGATTGAGTGTGTGCATGTGTGTGTCCTTGTGTGTCATTTACGTGTCCTTGACTATACTGTACAAGTTTGTATGAAGGCATATTGTATGTAATGTCTGCCATTGCTTATAACCTTGGAATCTGGCGGAACCTTTATTTGACTTCTTTGGGAATACTTTGATTAAACATGTTATTCCCATATGTATTCTGGGTAACTTGATTATTATGAGTTAACCAACGTCATATTCAGTCATACATTGACATATACGAGGGAAATAAGCTGCACTTTAAAGAAATCAATTCTATTCTGCTATATATACTGTATAAACATCTTTCAGATCACACAGTAGGGTGTTGACCTACAGTAACATGGCTGCTATCAGGCTTGAGAGGTGTCACTGATTATCTAGCAAATGACGAAGACACAGGGAAAACCATCACCATTATTGTGTTATGTTATTATATTTATATTATATTTATATGTATATATATATTATCATATTTCAAAAGGTAGGTGTGATTTTGATTAAGATCAGGCGGTGCCAGGCAATAACAACTACTGTATATAGCTCTATAAATAGTGAAGGGATATAGAGTAAGCACAGTGTTATTTGGGCTTGCTGTGGCCACCAGTACAAACATAATACATTCTCTTTTATTCACACCTGAGGTCTGTATTGTTCCCATGCCTTCAGTCTCAGGAGAGATAGGGCTGAAGGGGCATGAGTGAGAGAGAGAGAGAGAGAGAGAGGGGGGAGGCAGACACACAACAAACAACAAAATGGAAGTGTCAAAGATATTGTTATTGTGACTTGATCTACATTTGAAAAGGGCTTGAACCCCAACATTGCTCAAATGACTATTGAAACATTTTGCGTACATACTATACTGCATGGAAATGAGTACATGTAAACATGTAGTGTTAGGGTTAGTTTGATGAAAGCCAACATACTGTTGTTTGAATTAAATGTACTTATCCACCCTGTGACCCCCCTTGACCTTTGAAACATTATCCCTGTTGTCATGTAGTAAAGCAACTTACAGATGCTTGAATATCATTGGTGTGGAAGTGAAACTCAAGTACTATATGACAAAAGCTTATGTTGTTGCCAAAGCATTCATAAAGTAAGCCTAATCATTTATTTATATGACATATTTCAACCATTGTCATGCTGTGATGATGGCTACAGCAGGGATGTATTCAAATGGTTAACTTCAAGTACTGTATGACAAAACAACATCCAATATAAGACTTATGATTTACAGCCTAATTATTCAATACAATCCACACAAGTACAGTGCCTACTACTGTATACAGCCTATAATTAACACAATAGGCTGTATTTGCTTTAAGAACTGCAAACAGGTTGTGATTCAGCACTGCACTTGATAATACAATCTGGTGAAATTAATACATTTTTTAAATTTACTTTTGTTGTAAACATGCTTTAAGGAAACTAATTGAATTGAAGTTAATAATGTGCTTCCTAATTTGTTGTTGTAAAACATCTTATACTAAATGCAATCTAGATTATCCATGGCGCAGAAAACCAACAAAAAAGTCAGATAAAATGACAAGCGGTGTACCATAATAGAAACAAGAAGAAATAATGAAGAACACTATAATACTAGTGTACTAATAAAGGAGGATATTACTATAGGATTATTATTTTGGTTGTTTAGCTAGAAAAGGGATATAGGCAATCAAATACAGAAGAGTTCAAACTAGGAGGTAAATAGTAATAGTGCATTTTTAATGCATTCATAATGTTTCACTCACTGTTGCTATTGAAAACACTGTACATTAAGTCAAGGGCAACACAATACAATGATCAAGCTACTGAGGATGCTATGTGTTTCCATAGATGTTTGTTTGTTGCAACCATAGAACTACATAATAAGGTTGCAACTATATACGTATATGTCAAGTAAAGTCAAGTCAATTTTATTTATATAGCCCTTCACATTGCAGTCTCAAAGGGACTAGGGAATATAAATGTCACGATGTACTTAATGTTGGTTGGTTTAAATTGTTCTCATTACATGTACTGTACAGTACTTTGTGACTTATTGTCTGTGAAAGGTACTCTATAAATAAACTTTACTTACTTACTGTACACTTTGAACACATCCAGCCGAAAGCCCCCTGGCCTAGACTACTGCAGAGCCTACTGTGTTTGGACCTACTGTAGGTGTCATAAATATTTGGTGAATTACATGTTACAATATTATTTTACTATATTATTATGCTAAGGATTAAAATTGTATGTTGCTTATTAAGTCAGATTCAGACTCATTCAGACGAGTCAGACTGGATAGGCTAAAGGTTGTACAACACTTAAACTAAGATATGAATCAAATTACTTACTCGTACTCCGCTGACCTAAATATTACAATGGTTGTTATTCCTATGCTGTGCTCTCAGAAACAAGGAGCCCTCAAAGAGAATGGAGAATGAAGAGGCTTTGAAAAGCCTGTACTGTTCAACTCTTTTACAAAAAAAAGCTAATTGAAGTTATTAATCATGGCACCATAGTGATCATATTCACCCTTAATTCTTTGAAATACTGACTCACATTTAAGCTACTTAAGTTTTAACGTGTTGTATGTGAAACCCAGTCAAAATAGAGTTTGGCTCTCCTCGCTTCTCCTTCAGGGCTAAGATGTAAAATATTGAGTATTACAGTTCATCTGGTCAGACCAGTATATCTCCCATACACACAATATAAAGCCATAATGCTGACACAGTTTATCTCTGATATAATATTCCCAGGCTAATGGAACGAACAGAAGACAAATACCCCTTTAAATAGGCCGGGGTACAGCTTCAGCTCCATGTTGTGATAGTTCAAGGCTTTGAATGTTGGACTGAAGAGACAGACGTGTGATATATTCAGCTAGAAGCAACTTAAATTAGGCTCTTATAAAGGACCCAAGAATAAATCGCTGAGTGAAACACACGCGGGCTTCCAGGAAAAAGGTGTAAAAACTGTTCATTTCTCATGCCACCCGTTTTGCGCTTCCCTAAATTCACTCTAATTTCCCTCTCGCTGACTTGCCATGACCTGAAGGCAGAGCTGGGGTTGTGAAGCTCCGTTGTCAAAAGCAGAGCGACAGATAGAGCAAAAGGGAGGACAGACAAATATGCACCTGTATGTCCCTTCTAGGCAAGGATGAGGACACCAGTCTGGCTCAGCTCCACCACACAGCCGTCTCTCTCCTGCTGTTTACCAATGGACATTACTGTCCTGGCATGATGAAATTGCAGCCCAAGTGAAGAAAGTGCTAAGGCCTTCCAAACGAGACAACCACCCAGGAGGCTGATGGGGTAAATACCAGACACACCTTAGACCTCCTGGAACACACAGTACACTGTAGACGTCCCTGTGGGAGTGTAGGCTATATACTACAGCGAAGTGTCATGTTTGTGTATGTGCGTGTGTGTGCGCACGTGCTTGTGTGTGCGCACGTGTTAATACATATACAGGAAAAGTAGGTTAGTGGGATTTTGCTGTTCTTTTTCTCCTCTCCTGACCCGCAGGAGCAATGTGGGGAGTATTGGCTTAAATGACAATTCCCATTTTGTACTCAGCATTACGTCTTTTCAGTTGGCAGCATTTGGGAGGATTTAATGGATCTTATCACACATGTTGGGTCACCTAACAGCCAGCTGTGTGGGAGACTGGCCCAGCCTAAACAGGCAGTGTTTTAGAAGATAGCATTTCCAAACCAGTAATAAAATAATAATAAATATTGTACTGGTACTGTAGTATACACCCACAGTTATTGTAAGACACAGATACGCACAGATTTGAGAGCTTTCCAAACCAACAAGGAAAAAGCACGACCTCTGTGTCCCGTGGAAGCTGCTAGTGTACCTTCAAACTAGTTATATAATATTCCCTCAAAGAACCGTTTCTATTCACTCTGCACTGTTAAAAACACATATCCAAATGTGTTGTATTTTAGCTTGCTTCAATCATCCGCCCTCTACAATAGGTCTAGCAGAAGACAGGATCTCAGTACACACAGATTCCAACACCCCTTCCATGTTGCACTCTGACATGAACATCAACAGCTAGATGTCTGTGACAAGGTGTGTTGGCAAAGCTCTGCTCCCATCCTATATTTCTCTTTAACGTGTCACTGCTCTCATTCTCCTCCGTCTCTTTCACGAACATCTCCTCTCAATTATCTGCCTGTATCATTTCATCCAAAGGAGTATATGCGTCTCCGCTAGTGAGCTCCTCACGGATGTCCCATCAACTTGCTGCAGAAAACCACGGAAGAACTTCAGAGTTCAGCATCTCTCCCTTTCTCTCGACTCTCCGCCGAGCGCTGACAGGGCTTTGCGGCTGCCCCTTCCCTGTATGACCCTGTCTGAGTGCTTTCTGAGTCGGTGTATGGTGGCTGATTGTTTACCGCTACGATCTTCCCTTGTCTAACACCTTGACATCTCGCCGGTCTTACAGAACCACGTGATGCGCTATTTCGCTGCACCTTTCCGTCTCAATTTCTCACCCTTTCAATTCCCTCCCTAAAGACCATCTCATCTCGCCTCCTCTCTCTATTCCATCGCTCTCTGCCACTTAGCCAACACATTCCTCTGCTCTTAGGGCAAAAAAGAATTCCAGTGTTGTGCTGTGCGGCAATCGTATGCCAAAACAAATGTGCTGTACATTGGCATGCATCTCTCTGACATGGAACAGTAATGGCGTCCTGCCTGTGCTGCGGCTTCGCCTCAAGCTAACAGCAGCACCTGGCAAGCTGGAGGACGTTAAATCACCCCTGATGACTGTAATGATCGATGATGCTTAACAGAGGTAAGAGGGAGACTGTTGCTCACAGTGGCTTTTGTTCACACATGGATAATAAATGAATGACAGCCAGTCTGCCCTGAAAATGTCAACCAGCAGCCACTGAAAACCATGACCAGGAAGGGGAGTTTATTTCATTACCAGAGAAGCATGATGGGTCATTGCAGCCATACCTCAGCATGTGCAGACAGAGAGTTACATCCGTTACATCCCAGGAAATGCAGTTTAAAGGTGGACCTTCCATCTTAGACAAGGTGCACGGCTCTGATCTTGTTTTGTTTGTTTCTTTCTGTCACCTGTCATCTCTGTCAAAGTACGTTTCACCTCCCTCTCTATCTAGACCACCTTATTTACTTATAAAATCAAGATATTTGTTTTCTAACTATTTATTACATTTGTGATAAATGTCAATGCAAAACGTCTACCACGTTAATCTGAAGGCCCTGTCGAAAAGCAGCCGTTTCATGGAGAAGGTTTAAAGTAGCGCTACGCTAACTAGCATAGGCCATGATCTAAATGGTGAACAGAACACCAGAACCGAACACGATTTATGGTGTTCTGTGTTCTTGGCTAATTCATGTTGTGTGTGTGTGTGCGTGTGTGTGTGTGTGTGTCTGTGCGCGTGTACATTTTTAATTATGTATATTTGTATTTCTCACCCCAGACCAATTATAATACCCATATGATTATTTCACATTTCACATACCAAAATAGTACATGCGGGTTATCAACTCTCACACACAGAATACCTCTTCCAACAGTGTCTCCTTCCATCATACAATAATTAACCCCATAGGCCTAGTATAACATTCAATTAACACAAAATGTGTTAGATATTACAATTGTAAACTTATATTGGACAAACAGTTTCTCACAATTTTGTCACTTTAAGCTGAATATTCCATTACAATGCATCACTTATGTCACATCTAGGGTCAAATCTGACTGGTTTGTTTTACATAAATACATTGTTGAGAGAGGACGGCCCATTCAGACAACACACTCCTGACCACACAACTGGAATCATTTTACAATATAGGACCCTTATGCTATACTTTTACACAAAGTGGTCATCATATTAGACCACGGAGCATGAGGCAAAACATACAGATGTATACTACACACTACAGATATGTCAGAAGTCAGTATTTGAATCAACCTCATGAAATATTCTATCCTCTCCACTTCCTCACAAATCCCCATGGGGTTGAATCACAATGTTCAAACTGGTATTCCAGCATTGCATATATCTTGACTCCGTATTGTGCTTGAGGAGTAAAGCAGTGGTGAACCTCTCAAGAGAAGATCTACAGTCAATACGTGACATCATAGACTCATCCTTCTTTACATCTTCCCTCATAAAAAATGTTTTTACTACCCTGTGTGAAACATATTGGGGGTGACCTTTTTCTGATCCCACGGTAAAAGCATATAGTTAACTTAGCCTCTACAAATGTCTCTTCCTGCTCTATAAAGTAAGCCTATAATTGAGAGATTTGTTATCATTTAAGTGCTATTATCACACAATTATTTCACAAACCAGGTGAATTCCTCCATATTAATCAATCATAAATCAAATTCACATTAATCAAGAAATTGTATATTCAGTGTTATCTTCAAGCACATAATATAGGCCTACTGTAAAAATTAGCGTAAGAGAAAAAAATGGTGCCCATGTGCTTTTTAAATGGGAGGATGCATTATGGGGTTTCAAACTTCTTTTAATGTAATGTTTAAGAAGTAGTAGTTAATGGACTTGTTTGGTGTATTATATAGCTGTCAGGAGGATACGCATTTGATACAGACAGGCTAGGCTGGCCTGACTCATCTCTGATCTCTGAGTCTCTCTCACTCACTCTCTCTCTCTCTCTCTCTCTCTTATAGATTTCTATCCATTTACATTCAGGGTCAACACTGTGTTTGCACTTTCCATATTTTAATAGGCTGTGCTTCTCATCTTTCACACGCACCTCTTTAAGTCGCGCAAGTGCGCGAACACACACACAGCCGCACACACACGCACGCACACAAGCAACATACATTATATTGTTTGTTTATGTTTACAAACTGACCCGTCTCCCGGATACACGTTAAACTCATCTATCCAACAGCAGCGGTCTCTTTGACTTCCAGCTATTGCATGTTATTAATGTTCTGTAGACCAACTCACTCACAAGTCAAGTGGCAGTAAAATAGACTGAAATATACTAAAATAATAACGTAAGGAAAACATTGTAATTGGACGTTGGCCAAACATGCTTAAAATCTGAGCAGACATCCTGAATCTCGACTGTTACTGTACCGTAGCGAACATCTCGCACAAATGAATACAATTCTGACTTGATAATAACCGTTTAAGAGGACTACTTACCGTTGTGGTTGTTATTCATTTTGCTGTCAGGGGTATATGTTGCCTCTGACAGGCACACGACATGGAGAGCGACCAGAAAGATAAAGTTATTCCAGTGCCACATTGTCATAGTGCACGGCTTGGGAAAGGGCAAAACGCATGGGTCGACGCGTGTTGTGGTAGTAGCCTACTCCTCGCATACGAAGGCTGAACAGGCTGTCTTTGTCGGCACACGTCAGATAAAGAAGTTATCGTAGCGAGGCAGTTAGAAAAGCGGTCAGTCACGGTCGATATATCTTCAATTCGGTGGGTTAGACACTGCTAACCAAACCAAATTCTGTGTGAAGCTGTCAAAAACTTTTAGTTTGGATCGTTACGTGCGCAACAACTCCAGCAGTTTGCGCGCAAATAAACTGCAATAATGTTGATGTGGTTTAATGTGAATACTGCATGCTAAGGATGGTCAATGAGAGGCAGAAAAGAGAAACATGATAAAGAAGTAATGTACTGCAATCGTAGGAAAGCAGCAAACCATCCTCTTGTATGAGAGGGAGAGGCGCTCCACGCTGCCATGTGCCACATCATGCTGGGTCCTAGCGCCGACCAATTATTTATTTTTTTATTTTTTTATTTTTTTATTTTTTGTTTTTTGTAATACAACCTGTTGCAATTTCGCCTAATGCTTTGTCGGCCAATATAAGACTCTAGTGGGGTCGCCCTCCCTGGTGGATCAAGTGTATTTTTAGAGTAAATAATTTAACATTAAGCAATTAATACATAGGCGATTTAATATGTGTGTATTTAAAAGGCACAATAATGTGTGTAGGCCTGATTTAGTCAATATCAATTTGTTTGAGGGGAAAATGTGCTTCCTGTTTATCCTGTTTACCCAGTTCACCCCATCTCTCTCTTCTTGGGCGCTAGAAGAATCTCCCATTCAGTCCAGCAATGCAGTCAATCGCTGACTGTTACTGACACGATACGATATGACATAGCGACATAAATGTATCCAATCAGCGCCCTTGAATCTGACCCCTAATGGGCGCTGATTGGATAGCCCTAAGTCAGGCAGGGACACATCACAGTAGTGATGTTAATGACAACGTTAACTCCTCATAAGTCTCAAGACACAGGATTATAGCTTTATTCATGCTTTAGCATGTGTCCAAACTTCAAACAGATATCTTCAATTTGTGTGAACTATAGCAGAGAAAATTCAAACGTGGCTCAGATCAACCCAACTCAAAATTACACAACGGTAGGCTAAACAGCCTTCTCATACTGTAGGTTATAACCAAAAGGCTAAAGTCTAGATTGATGGCAATCATGTAACCTACTGACTATAGCACATATTTTATTAGATATTCTAAACATTAATATCGTAGTAAATAACTACTTTGGATGTAAAGCTATATTAGAGTAATTGCATCTTAAGCAGAGAATGACATTACACTCCCTCTTTGTGTGTTCTTTCTTCTGGCCAGACCAAAACATATTAAATTGGGCCATACACATGCACACACACACACACACGCACGTGCACACACACACACACACGCGTGGCCGGACCGTCTTTCAGAAGAAAGAATGCAGGAGCTGTGATTACAACACAAACTATCTTTACATAGACAATAGTTGTTTGCTGCTATATTATTATTTCATCTTTCATATAGGACCTTTTGATAAATAAATACATCACAACCTAGAAAACTCAAATGAATAATAATATAATGTAAACCTGAACTGACAGCCGCGTGTGTCAAAGCAGTTAAACTGTTTAACACACACACACACACACACACACACACACACACACACACACACACACACACACACACGTGAACACAGTAAGTCATGCATACCTATAGGGAAGCTTTCTTTGACCCATCTGTATTTTGTAGACTACTGGGTCTGGTGTACCCTAATCTAGTTAAGGCTGCACTGCAGGCTAATAAAATGCAGATGCCTCTCAGCGGGCTTTAGTATAGCTCAACAAAGAATAACGTGGGCTAAATGTAGCTTTGGATTGCCAAAGTATGTATGTTAGTGTTGGACATATTTTCTATCTTCTTCAGATTTCTGTCAGACTGGCTCCAAATAATTTTAATATTTCGATATTTCAGAAGCATCAAATTCAACTCTAATTGATTTTAGATTTGATCTGTTTTGTCAGTGTTTGGAATGTACCTCGGGCTATTTTTATTTTTATTTAATTTTATATTGTTTTTGCAGGTATTTGAATTATAATTTAAAGACTGTGGATATTATATTTGATCAAATTACTGTAATGCGAATGCACAAAGCAATGAAAATCATTTCAATATTCCCTTTAGAACAAGACTTAAATCTGCCACAAGCTCCATGATATGGATGCTTGAATGAAATTACCCTACAGTATTGAAACCTGGGTTGACTTATTACCTATTCATGAAAACTATTGTCTCTTTTGCCTTGTCTAACTCAGTGTTATAAATGTGCATATTTTATTCAAGACTCTATTGGGCAGTGATGTAAACATGTGTTGTCCAGTGACACACAAAAATAAAATGGTTAGGATAACATAATAGCATAACTTATGCAGTATAAGCAACAACATTGATATTTATAATTTTATTAATTATATTCAATAAATACCATTAAACAATTTTTTTAATTTAAAATTTTAAAATCTTCTTTTCACAACTCTCATAAAAGCGTCTTGTGAGCAGCAGGGTATACCAAGTTCTAGGGAATCTCTTTAGTAATCTTGCACTTAAATGATCACAGTTTTGTTTCAGACATAAATAGTGAATTGTAAAATGTAAGGTTCTGGCAACATTATTACACAATCAGGGAGTGTGTATTTCAACCTGCTGTCTGTCTGTCTGTCTGTCTGTCTGTCTGTCTGCTCAGCTTGTGGTACATTACCTGACTGAAGGTATGTGTTTATTCCTCATGGAGTCAATGGCATTGCTGACATGGGAATAGTCCTAACTGGTAGATTGGTATATTTTTTTTCCGACATAAATTATTCAGAGCGGGCCACACGGGGTTACTCTTAATGGGAGATGTGCTTATTCAGATCGTTCCCATATCGTACGTGCCAATTGGTCCATTCATTTTCTCCTGGATCACAGTATTTTCGCATTTTTAAACATTTAATCCTCTTGAATTTTTAACAAGATAGTCTACTGGCCTGGGAGCATCTGCCAGCTGAGAGGTCTTGGGTTCAAACCTTGACACATGGGCACATACACAACCGGTGTTTTTATTCATCCTGCACATGAATTGTTATTATGAATTTAAGTTACTTTGCGTAAACATGTAGGATACATTACTTAATGGTTCTACAGTTCCCTTAGGCACAGTTCCCTTACAGTGTCATCTTGGAGGTCCACAACAAAGACCCCTTTCACTATACCTTTCACTCTGGTTCTCTGGTCTCCTGAGTTATATTAGCTTGGAATTCCAGTAATCCGGATGGGAGGTTCCATTAGAAGACCTACTCCATCACTTGCAACAATTACTAGTTCACAGGCTACGTGGCATTATATTGAATATAATTTTGCCTAGAGTAGGGTATAATCCTTTTTTCTATGTTCTGAAATGCAAATGTTTTTTCTAGGATTACAATGTCTTTGTTTATATTGAATACATTGAGCATGATAGAGCAACTGCCAATCTAAAGCAATTAAAGCATATTATATGCAGTTGATTGGTTTATTCAGCAATAAACCCATATTGTGGTTTCATTGCTTTCATATATCAAAAGCTAAAGCAGTTTTTGAAGTTGATTAGGCTGTGTCACGGCCTTCATACAAGCTACTGTATGCCAGTCATTATTCAATACAATGTAATGAGTCTCTCACATACAGTATGGTACAAACGGCTCAATGTCATATACATCTACTCTGAGTCATAAGGTCTGTTCACAGTTCCAAACATATTGTGTCATTAAACATAGCATGAATACACTGATAGGATTATATGTCTGTAATAAAACATATAGACATTTTTCAATGATTATCTATTCCTTGTAAACTCATGAATATGCAAAAAATATCATTAGCAGTGGAGGAATTGTCATGAAAAGCATTGCATATGCACAGGCAACGACTGACATTGCAAGCGAATGAATGCAGAGTTATAATTAATGTACACAGAGGCAAACAGAAGGGCTTAATACACTCCCTGCATTTAGGATCAGTAAATTATTCCCATTTGCCTTTCAGAGATGCTGATTTATCTTTGCAAGATCTGGTCCAGAAGTCTCTGCAAAACAAGAATACAATAATACACCACATAAGCAGAGGTGCCAAATTCCCCCCCCCCCCCCCCCCCCAAAAAAAAACAACAAAACAAACAAACAAACAAACAAACAGAATAGCAGTTTCAAGGCTGACACAGTTGCACCTCTCTCTTCTCCATATCCTAAGAGCAACATTGCTCTTAGTATACTAAAATTGTCTTTCCCTCCCATTTTCGGCCCTGGCAGGCGACATAATGCCAGCTTGCTATCTCAACTACTCTGCCTTCCTCATACAATCCATTTTAACAACTGGAATGTCATTTCAGCCGACATTCAACACTCAGAACTATCAGAATGTACCCCCACACACACACACACCCACCCACCCCATCCCTACGCACACCTCCTCCCCTTCCCCCTGTGGGTCAAACCTCACATCAAGTCCTCTGTGAGCTCCACCTCTGTGTGGAGCGAGAGGCGCATCCTGACAAGAATGAAGCGTCAGAACCACTCGCAACTCAATGTTTATCAATGAGGCACACGATCTTTCCCGTCTTACAGGGCTTAGCTCTGTTAACTGTTTCATTTTGGAGGTGGACTGGTCAGAAGCACCGGCACATTATAGCACGCGTGACGGCGACACCGCTTCCATAAGAAATCGAAATACATTTTATTTATTTATTTTTCTGTAGAGTGCAGAGTGGTTTAGCATTAGTTGTGTAAACAGAAATAAATAATAAACAAACAAAAATGAATAAAACAGATTGTGACTCATTCCAAAATCTACAGTACATGTATTTGGGAAATGGTTGTTGAATGATGAAGGCAGGTTTCTGCTGTTACGAAGTCAAACAGTGACCTCTACTGGACAAAGATCAAACCAGACTTCAGGTTTGTTATCAATACGTTTGAAGATAGTACATTTTAAAGCAATAACAGAACACACAAATAACATATCAAAGGAGGAAGTAATACAACGTCTTATTGGTGTATCTTATCACTTGTATTTTGTCTCTTGACTCATCTCAGATGTTTAATTATGAAGATAGGAGTAAAGTTGAACATTGTGACCAAACAATCTGAAAATTTATATTTATTGCACATCCTTCATTAACTAAAAGTTCCCTCTCACGCTTTCAAACCATTCCTTATTAATACTTGTTTAAAGCTCAGTAGCTGAAGAATATCAAAGCTCATGAAATACCAATCCACTGATTCTGTCTCAAGAAGGCCCATCAGAAGATCCTAACAGCATAGTATTAATAGAGTCGTATTTGGAGTTCAACTTAAGTTTTTTTTAAATGTGTCCTAATAAGGATACTCTACTTGTATTTGTGATTTAAACCGACTTAACACAAATATTGATATCTTGGTTTGTAACTCTGAGAGGTCATGCCCCTCTTGTCCTGTGTCTGCACAGATCTCTACCTCTCCCCCCGCAGCTAACCACACTTTTGTCTGTGTTTCAAAAAGTAAATCGTGAGCTGGATTTATATCTGGGATTCTAAAGGGGGTATATAACACAATCTAGAGGTGTACCTTTATCACACAAAACAAACCTTTTTACATGTACTGAAGGCTAGTAGAAGACCAGACGTAATCTTTCAAATTAACATGGAGTTTGTTTTGTCGTCTGCCACATGGCAAACACTCATTAAAATCCACTAAAAAATGTTCCAGCAGTGGCAACTTTACCTTTTTAAAGAGCTCTGCTCGCAACCTGTTGGACTGCGATACCATCCTCTTTCTTGCATCTTCCTTCTTCTTTGTTACCTCTGGCAGCTTGTTGTAAATCCTGCAGATACAATGAGGTGAATTCAGACTGGCTAGGCTAGCAGAGGTGGAGAGACTATGGCATTATGCAGTCCAGCGGTTGCTGAGCTATGCCCAGGGATTGGCGCAGCGCAGACAAGGTTTTATCTATAGACGAACCACAGGCTGCAAAGACCTGGACCAGCTGATAAATGTCTCTCGCACAGACTCCTCTTCACTCACAACAACTGCAGCCGATTTGTTAAGAGATCCTCCAGGTCAGATAGCGTCATAAGAAGAAGAAGAAAGTCTACTGGCATCCATCCTTGGATCAGGTGTGCCTCTTCAGATAAGATGAGGAGGACTAATAAAACGGATAAGGTAAACATATCTGCGGACGCATGGCTGTCAAAAACACTGGTTCTGTTTGTGTGTGTGTGTGTGTGTGTGTGTGTGTGTGTGTTTATGACAGATATGACAAAGCACCTTGATGGACATAAAACAAAGGGACCGGAGAGAGAGAAAGAATCAGTGACGTGATGTTCTGCTCACCGTCTGGACCTGAGCTGCATCTCTCTGCCCGATATCGACCTCTCTCTAGGCTTGAAAAGGTTATCTAGGACACACACACACACACACACAACCAGGGTTTAAGAGTATGTAAATGAACCATGAATATGTAAATAAGTACCCGTGCTCACATATATACACACATCATGACAGGCCCGACTGCTCACATTCTGCCTCGCTCCAACCCAGCCCCACCCCCCCCCCCCCCCCCCCTTCCCCAGTAAACAGACACAGGTCACCATTACGCTGAGATAAGAACAACTCAAATATACGCTGAGGCTGAGCGCTGCACATTTACTGTAACATGAAGCGAAGGCTTAGTGTTTAAAGGTGCACGCGTTACTTTTGTGACAGTTAAAGTTCAAAATGCAGCGAGATATTTCGGGTGAGATGCGTATTTACCATGACAGAACAAAGGCTTGTCTGGCTGTTTGAAGAGTCTGTCAGGTATATTGCTCAGAGAGTATACAGTACACACTGTATGTGGTTGTGACTGAATGCTTGTAACACCACCTGCAGATTATAGAGAATGGCCTCCTCTGTATGCAAATCGTCTTGCTAAAATGTGGGTCCCCACACGTTTATGCATATTTATTTATTATTTATATCACAATAACATTGTAATTCCAAACCATTAGTCAAGTTACTGATAAAGTATTGTAAATGCTCAGATAGGCTGCGCCCTCAGTAGTTTCCCATGCAATGATTACAGTGATATAATGTCCTTAAATCTTAAAAAATAACTTGCAACATGAGCACTGAGTGGATTCATAAATGTAAACATTGAAAATAATTATCAGAACCAACCTCTACATTATATATATACTACATTTATATAGTAAATTGTTCATGACCATTCTTTCTACAGTGGTTTCATTTATTCTCCCTGACTAATGTGCAATACCAGATAATGGCCAGCAGAGAGCAAAGTTGGATACAAGCCACCTCTCTCTCTCTCTCTCTCTCTCTCTCTCTCTCTCTCTCTCTCTCTCTCTCTCTCTCTCTCTCTCTCTATC
>JAODOY010037247.1:0-25036 GCA_025399855.1 Forbesichthys papilliferus
TGTGTGTGTGTGTGTGTGTGTGTGTGCTTGTGCTTAAGAGAGCAAGGATCTGCAAATCCCCGCTCGCACGCAATCATGATATTTATAACTTGAGTCGGTCCACATATCACTACTAGCTGGCTAGTAGCTACCGTATCTGTTTGTCAGAAACAAAATTGAGCATGTGAATCAGTATCTGCGCTCTCATTGGCTACTCTGAAAAAAAGGTGCGCTTCAAATGCTCACTCCGTGTCAACTTGTGCAAGCTGAGTTAGTAGGCCGACACGTGAGCTTTCTCTGGTGTCTCCGCCCCTTCGACAATCTGAATGTACTAAATCATGTGTCCAGACTCCACTCCTCATTCAAGCCAAGTGCAGGAATGGAGGGAGAGACGAACAAATTGAAAAAGTCATGAATAAACTCATAATATAACTATCGATCTAAACGATATTGTCAAATTTGATATATTTTGAAAAAATTCCAATATAACGATATATATCGGTATATCACCCAGCCCTACTCACTAGCTAATTTACAGATTCCAAGCCCTGCCCATTTCCGCCTGTCCTCCAATAACAATTGAGCATTTTTTGAATCCGACAAACTGATAAACTGTTATAGCCTAATTTGTTTTAGCCCGTCTTGTCCAACCTTATTTCCATTACCTAGGTTGGTCAAGTGAAAGGAGCAGGGCTTGGGATTGGTCAGTTTGGAGCGCGGTGCTGGGAAGGTAACAGGTGTCTACATTTAACATGTTTTCTGCTGTCTTTCAGAAGTTTAGCTCAGCCAGTAAGTACGCCGCTTTGCTAATGGATGGAGAGCAAGGAGACGATGCAGAGGATCTCGAATAGAGTTCAACAGGAGAACCACAGAGCAAGAAGAGGGGGGGAGGGGGGGGGTTAAAAATCCCCGAATTAAGAAAATTTCACATTAAATATGGAAAAGAAAATCTCACCTGGAATAGAAGCTCCAGGGAGGGTTCCCTCCCATCTTCCATCAGATCTTTACCCCCTGAGACCCCCCTCCGTTAAAACCTCATCCCCTCCGTCAGGACTTTTCAGTTTCTAAAAGAATAGTCACATACTGGACTTGTTTTAAAATGGAAAATGGTGTAGATGACACATGGAAAGAATGGATAAATTGAATTAATTGTAATAAAAACAGAAAAGTCGGGACAACAGAATTTGTATATTTGTGAAGCACGGGTGCAGTAAAACCAGATCTTATAAAGATGTAGCTTAACTAAATGTTTTTTATTCGCAAGCTTTTGACTGACATTATTCACTGTTAAACTGCGTAACTCTTATTCATATTTTTATTATTCATTAGTAAAGAATTTGAGTATGAAATTACTTGTGATAAAACACTTTCTTTCTAGCAGCTGCTCTCCCTTCAATCACAGATGTTAACAATGACCGTTGCTATATAAGCGATTTACAAAATGTGTTTACACACCTTTTAGATAAACTATTGAGATGATTGTTAGTGTTACACGTCGTTGGGTCCCACAGGAGACCCATCTACAGGGCTTGGCAGCTTCAGGCATCTTCTCATCCAGAAACTCGAGAAAGTAAAGTGTCATTATAATCCCCCAATCATGGTACAGATGTTGGAGAAATAGAAATGCCACAATTAAACGGTCCTGTGTTTCTAAAGCACAGCTGTTAAAATGGTCTGTTTCGTGAGAAACTTAGAGGGAAAAGCTTGTATGGTTGCTTATGGGAGGGTTTTGAGAAATACCAAGAGATTTAACTTGTTTGTGAATTTATAATAAATTGGGGTAATTATGGATATTCATATAGTATGTGGTCATTGCACATCCATGGGTGGATTATAGCCGAAAACTAAACTAGTTCTGTAGGGCTGGAGTACATTAAAATAGATATCAGTTTAAGCTTGAGATTCAGAGTGCTAGAGAAGTAAATACTATACACAACATGGCGTTACATTACCTCTACGTGCAACTAAACTGCTGTTTTAAACCCATTGTTCCCTTAGTGTGGTCTGATGTTTTACAGTGTTAACATCAATGAGGTCACTAAAAGTCCCCTGCTGGTGCCTGGACACTCGATGGCAGCTGATTGTTTGATTGGGTCTTCCCTACACACGCACACGGACATTCTCCTTTAGGACAGGGTTCCAGACATCGGCGTGACTGACCCCAGGAATGCTGGGGTCAGTCACATGGCTACCAACAGGTTGGTAGCCATGTGCCTGTCTCCTAAACACACACGTTGATGGGGTTAATGTATGGAAATCAATTTCACGATAATGCAGACAAGCTGCTCTGTCTGCGTATTGTATTTTCTGCCTTGAAGGGCAGTTTGAGCGGGTAGTGTAACCCTCGGCTGTGCTCTGCTTGAGCTATTCCCTGCAAAGGGCTACAGCGTGTGTGTATAAATATAGTTCCCACCCCCGCTGTGTCTTGTGAAGCAAGCAACAGCTGGTTCATTGAGGAGGTCCTCTCCTTTACAACTTCCAAGAGAAGTGCTTCATCAAATGCATGCTTCCATTCCATCATTGTTTTTAGAAATTGTTTTAATATTTCTTATTTGAAGAGTTATGCTTGCTGACCTTTTGCAGCAATTTTGTTATGCTTATTGGCTTTTAAAATGGTTACATTATAGGCTTGTCATTAATTAGTTAAATTATTGAAATGAGATACTTGCTGAAACCAGCCTTTCTTTGAGACCATGGTTGGTTCTTACTGTAGTTTTGAGTTTAATGAAATGCATGCTGATCGTATGTCGTTTCCATTTGTGCCTTTTAGCACACAATTTACTTGGAGCTTTTTAACTTGATTTTAAAAAAGCTTTTTGGCCTCATACATTTCTTCATAAAAGGGTATTTTATCTGGAGTTTTCGGGAAACTCGGGGGGGGGGGACAAGTTTGTGTGGTGTATAGAGCGGTTTTAACAAGGGAAGCACAGATCTAAGATTTAATAACAGAGCCCATCATTGTTTTTTGTCCCAGCCGAGAGAAGGAATGAAGGGAGAATGCTATATTCTATGAGGTAGCTGGTAGAATATTCCAGTTCAGAGCCCAAGGGGATTTGGATGAGCGAGACTATTTAATGAAAAGACGTTTCTGTCACATGTGCTTGCTTGCATTTCTCAAGCAGTAAAGTTGTAATCCCTGTGCAGCAGATAGACAGCGCTGACATGCTCCATCCCATGTGTTCACTGTTAACTGGAGAGAGGTGCTGCATCTGATCAGCGTCTTCAAGCCTAGAAGAGGGGAAAGGAAAGGTCTGAGAGAGAGAGAGAGAGACTCAGCAGTGTTTGGCAAGTTACTCAGGAATTGTGATAAGTTGTTTACTTATTACTCCTTCAGAAAGTAATATTACTTTACTATTTTACTATCAAAAGTAATCAGTTACATTACTCGTTAGATATTACTTTCACATCCATACCCTACCTCGCCCCTTCTGAAAAATGTCAACCTGTGTAGCAGTTCATTTTAGAATTGAATCCTCTATTGGAACAATGATGAACCTTAGGAGTTAACAATCAGCCTCTCAAACCAGATGATTGGACAGGTCTGTCGAAATTAGCATACCTTAAGTTTGCTTGGACCAGTAAAATAATAAAGGCACGTCTTTATAAGATGGAAACTCTGCGTTCTGCTAATGCAGAATCCCATATCACGGGTTGAGGTAGAGAGAGAGAGCGCATGATAGAGTAGGCCTTTGTGTATAATTTGGATGTTGAGACAATAAGCCGTCATGATGCTTTAAAGGTGGAGTCAACAATTGTAAGCTACAGTAATACACTTTTTGTCAAATTCAGTTAATATCTATTCACGTTCCGCTATTATTGCAGCCTGTTCCGTGTGCACTCTGAAATGGTAAATGGCCTGCATTTTTATAAAAAACCTGTAATTGTAATATTACTGTTTTGGAAATTGTAATTAGTTACACTACTAGTTACTGAAGAAAGTAATATTACAGTAAATAGTTACTGCCCAGCATTGGTGGTCAGACTACAGGCTGTATAGGATAAACTGGAGGGACGTGGAAGGTGTGTGTGTGTGCGTATGCTCTCAGAGGGAATTCAGCTTGTAAGCAGAGAGGGAGGGGGGGTGCTGGAGGTGTAGTGAAAGAGCGGAGGGTCTGTGGAGTGATATAGAGTGGGCGAGGGAAAGGCTTGTAAGAGGAGAGGGGACACAGGAGGGAACCGGAGAATACGGGCTGCTGGAGCATGCGAGTAGTGCCTGAGTGGAGTGGGAGTGGGGGGGGGGGGGGCGCGGGGGGAGACACACGGAAGGGGATATCTGGGAGGGACGCTGGCTAACGGCAACATGCCGGAGGTCCGCGGAGACACTGGGAGCTGACGTTTGGAGGTGGAAACACCCAGGGACAGCCTTTTCAGGGGAGAGCAGCCTTCCACTGCTTTACTGAGAGAAGATAGTTCAGTGGAAGTATGGGGTGCGTTCACAGTTTACAGAAGAGAGTACCTGATATGGACCAAAGGGGAATCCCTGGAACGGGTGACTCAGAGGTACCAAATGAGATCTTCCAGCTTACTCGGGTAAGTTAATGTATATAGCAAGAGCATTATGCATAATAATTCGTTTTATTTTGCTTTCTTTTATACAAGAGTGATGTCTGTATGTAAATGACAACTATAAAAGTTGTCTGAAACAGAGTATGTGCTTGTGACCCTGATGACTGAGTGTGTGCTTGTTCTTGTACATCTTTGTACATGTTTGCTGATCTATACTTGCAAGTTATCGCTCACATAGAGGTCGTACAAAGGGAATCCTACCGCTATCTTGTCCACGTGACAAGTGTCTACATCTGTATTATATATGTGGTTTATGTGGTGCACAACATAAACATCTCATGTATGGCCCCAGGTATCCATGAATGGAATATGTATAGGTTCCATTTAGACATGTACCAGAAACGGTGGCACAGGTGGTGCTTTGGCTTGTGTTATAGGGTAAAGCATGCACTCAATTGCATTTACTAAACTTATTTTACTGTGCATTCCACCTTTACATTCATTCTTTCACTGTATCTCTGTGAAAAGTGCCGTACAAATGAACTTGACTTGGGTATATTAATGGCTGCTAACGATCGGGGTCAAGGTTCGGCTGTCCAGCGGCTGGACGTCGTCTCCATGTCTACGAGCTGACTTTATTTAGGAGCAGTGCAGATGCAACAATCTGAGGAGCCCCACACGTAAAGCCGGTTGAGCGCTTTAGAGTTTAAAATAAAAATGTGCACCAAGGCTGCATAGCAGACCATGTGTCCTTGGGACACAGATCATATTAGCAGACCTACCCTCTGCAGCGCGTTTGGCACAAGCACGTAAACAGGAAATTACGCTGCAGCGTGGACGAACAATGCTGCAGTGTGCGATGTTACTTTGGGGGAGGGGGAGTGATTGTGTCTCCTAATGGAACAAATCAAACACTCATGTCACACGCGTGTTTAAATCTTACCAATCCCTGTGTGTGTGTGTGTGTGTGTGTGTGTGTGTGTGCGTGCGCACACTGACACTCATCCATGTGAGTATTAGCCTTTGGGCCTCGTGTCCATGCCAAACCATGAAAACATCGTCCCAAGTGATTGGGCGGACGCGGCAATAGAGGAATTAAATACAGTACATCTCTCTTTTATATACTGGGATTGATGGGATTTCAACACACATTTGACATGTTTGTGAGCTCTTTGTGTTCTGATTCTCACGTGGGAGCGAGCGCGCACACATACAGTTACATACATAACATACATACACACATACCTATTCTGAGCATCGTGGTGTCGCTGAGAGGTAACAGCCCTTGCCCCGGGATACTGTCATAAATACCCCGACCGGAACACACACCATTGGCTAAGCACCTGCTCCCGTCCCTTCCTAGCTGGAATGTGTGTGTGCGTGCTACCCAAAACCAGTACTCATGGCTCCTCACTCCAGCATGTCATCAACAGCTAGCTAGGATCACCCTCACGCAGTCCGAGACATGTAGCTCCAAGGGGACTAGAGGCCTGTATTGATTTACTTGCATGTATGTTGTGCGCGTGAGTTGCAGTGTGTCACAGGACTGCGTGACACAGAGGTCTTATGCTTTTAGTACAGCGTTAATGAATGCCACTGCCTTGTCGGTTATATTTTTATAACGGCAAGCGTGTCATTTTAATGTCTTTCGTCTAATTTGAAGTGTTTTGCTATGCTCAGGCAAAAGTTAAATGCGCCTACATGTTTGGCCCCAGGTATCCAAGCATGAAGGTAATGTGAACCCTGTAGGACCCATTTAGACATGTACCATAAACAAAAGCACAGGTGGCACATTGGCCTCTATTATAGGGGAAAGCATTCACTCATTTGCATTGACACAGTTAGCCATCACAATAGCCTGCAGAAGAGCCTGACTAATGTGTGATTAGGTAATGCAATTATGAATGCTATTATAGTAAATAGTGTTCATATTCTTGATGCACATTGTTAATTTAGCTCGTTTCAGCTCTCATTTTAAAAACCCATATTAAAACCGAGTTTTTGCTGCTGCAAGCTTTTATATATTTTTAAATGTTACATGGTTTTGTCAGCTTATTATTATTCAACAGAAATTACTTTTGTTTGCAGTTATAAGCCACTTTCTCTACTTCATCAATAGGACTAAAAATAAGCAGGGCAACATGCGTCCACATATGCATTCGGTACAGGTTGAGTGACTGCCTTATCTTATATGTTCATGTATTCAGTCATTTCATTATATATTTCATATAAATATAAGTTGTGCTGCTGTTCTCAAGCACAAGCTAATGCAACGTAAGAATTAAGGAATCCATTGTGCATGAGTCACCCCCCCCCCCCCCCATCTCTATTAGAAATGGAACCACGGTGTGGGCCTAGCAGTGGTCCGAGATACCTCAGGAGTGACATAGACTTTGGCTACGAGAATGGGCGGAGGAGGCCTCCTTGAATACCCCCATTTCACTAACAGCCTTGGGAGTATCTTGGGGGATGGATGCTTACTTAATCCATATGACTTTTACTGTTCACTTTTTTTATTTTCCATCTAACCGGATTTTCAATGGTGTTTTTATAAGCTTTATATAATGTGGCTGCAGTACCACTGTTGTGCCACTAAGTGCCGCCCTTGGCTTGTCAAGGATCTGTCAGCTGCTGTAAAATTCCTTGTTTACATATTATAAGTAACGGGGTAATATGTTTTTATTCAACATTTGCACTTATTTAAACAAATTAAGTTTTACATCCATCTTCAGCACAATTAGCACAATCGCAATAGGAGTTGTCACATGAGATTGAATATTCTTCACGATATTCTTCACAAGTTTTTTTCTTCTATTTCTTCAATAATGTTCCTCACTGACTACTCAGATAGTAGTAGTCTGTTAGTAGCCTATACTATATGCATAAAACTGTGATGGGGCTATAAAGATGTGGCATAGCTTAGTGTTTTATACCCCGCAGAAACACATGGACATACATTTTTGGAGCATTTGGAGGGTTTCTGCTCCACTTGAGTGACACTTTATTTTAATGTCATAGGCCTAGTCGCTGTAGAAGAGTGAATTAGGTCCGAGAAAAGAAAACCTTGTTGGAAAAATGTGTGCTCGAGCACTGGTGTAAGTGTCATTCCACACTGGATCCTCCACTTAAAAAATCGGAAAATACCTAAAAACTAAATGCCAACATTGTGACCCCAACCCACCCCCCCCCCCCCACCCCCACACACACACACAAATCCTTCACTAGCACATATTTAGGCACACGAGGAAGAAAAACATTAGAGTTTGAAGGGTGTCACTGTTAGTTGCATGGGGTGACTAACCCCACCTCATGCAAGGTTCTTCACCATAGGCTTTACTCTCGTGGGGTGTTGCTACAACATTCTCTAAACATTGTCCTGTATTCATTGGACAGACGAGTGTCTATAAAAAGTGGCTTGGCATTGGATTTGAATTTGTGGTGAAGACTGTAAAGCTGTTCGTGTGTCTTTTAAGTTATTTAAAAGAATAGCATTATTAAATAGCCCACTATTTGGTTGAAATATAGGTTTGCTCACTTTCAATCATTGTCACTGTTTGTCTTTATGTATAAGTTATTGTCTTTATGTAATAACTGTGTACCGGGTCAGAGACTGTGAGAACCTGTATGAAAAGAATGAGGCGCTGCTTCAGTTAGATGGTAGATGGTGTTTGCACAGCTGCCATGACGGCTTTCTCTTGTACCACCTTGCAGATTTAGACGGAAATCTGCAGTGGGCTTAGTACAATCAACAAGGTAGCCTCCAAGCTACTTCAGCCAGGCTTAAATACTAGAATGACGCCAAAGTTCAACTGCAGAGTTTATGCTAAGCGTCCCAAGTGTTTGATTGGAATGATGGTTATTCCAAAGTTTTAGATTTCTTTAGCTAGTTTCCCTAGCAACTTGCCCCCTGAGTTGTCTTAGGGGGCAAGTTGCCTTATTATTGTATGATAAACGATAATGGTGTCCAATACGTGGAGCTGTATTCACTGATTGTATCCATGGGGATTTTGAAAGAAACTGTAAAATTTAACGTGACGGCCATGTATCATACCTAGCATGAAAACAGGTTCCTGGCTCCACTCAGTCCAGCCTCACCACCCAAGTTGTCTGCTGTGACGTGTGTCTTGGCTACCAAGGAGGACGAGCCAAGAGTCTTCCAGGCAGGAGACACATTTGAGTTATATTTAAGAAGATTACAGGAAACAATGGAATATGTTGGTATTTCAGCCCACACTTATAAACACAAATGGGTGCCCATAGTGAACCATAGTGAACATTCCTATAGGCATTAAGCAATTGTTCCTTAATGATACATCACAATAATTAAGTATGCAGTACTCAAATATATTATTTTATAAAGAAAGCAAATACGAATGGACATTCCTATAGGCATTAAGCAATTGTTTCTTAATGATACATCACAATTAAGTATGCAGTACTCAAATATATTATTTTGTAAAGAAAGCAAACAACGGTGCACATTCCTATAGCAAGTGCCTTAATGAGACATCACAATAACAAAGAGAACCCAATAAGTGCGTTAATAGCCCATAAAAATCACTGCTGGTACACCTGGTGCCATTGTGCTTTAAAAATGGCATACTTACGGAATACTAAAGTGTAGTAAAGTGATTCAATCAAAGAGTATATATTAAAGCCATACATAAGCCATCTTACACTTAAAGGTGTAGGTGAGGATTCTGGATAAGTTTGTTGATATTTGAACACTTCTCCCTTCAATACCATAATATCCTTATAGGTCTGGCATCAAAGCCAGTGTATGTGTGTTGCTGAATGTGTGGCAATCATTTAGGCCTATAGGTCTACTACAGCACTTTGAGTGGATTTGAGTATTTTGGATAAGCACCGCTAAATATAAAACTGCAGTCCATTTACCATTTCAGTGTGCACACGGAACAGGCTGAAATAATAGCGGAACGTGAATAGATATTCATTGAATTAGACAAAAATGTATTATCTTAGAATAGCTGACGCAACCTTTAAATAATGATGATTGCTTATTGTCTCAACATCCAAATGATACACAAAGGCCTACTCTAGCATGGCTCTCTCTCAACGATGCAACCTCAACCCATTAAAAATGTACGCCAAAGATCTATGTAGGCTACCACAATGATACAGAACGGTTGAAAAGCTTAAAGCCACACCGCCTTTGGATTTTTCGTGTAGGGTGCGGTTTTATCAAATTACCGCCAGGTGGCGTATTGACTGCTATATCCGCAGTAGGACAATTCGTTTCTGCTGTGTTCTTGCGAGTACGGTCAGTCACAGTGGGGAATTTCTCAGCGACTGTTACACTTTCTGAGGTTCATTGGCAATTGCGTGTTTGCACTTTGATCCATCCCAGTTTATGGACTCTCTCTATAGTCTTCCTATAGGCTATATTTCCTTCTCCTGTGTCAGACCAGGTATATCGACGTCTGACTGTCGGGAAGCTGTTGTAGCCACAGGGAAGATGGGTTTCCACTCAGTCCGTGGGCCAGCTGTCCTTGGGTCTATGGTTGATTACTACGCATTAGCCTATAAGGTTGAAACGTGCCTATACTGTGGTACGAGCCTTCAACATTCTCGCATGTGATTAAAAAGGTGTCACCTACTGAACTCTCACTTTTATTGACGAATGTTGAAGTGTGGGTGTTGCTCTAAAATGTGTGAAATGTGGCATAGACTATAAAACAGAGTAAACATCGCATCTAGCCAAAGTAGTCAACGTTGAACAGCATAATGACTTTAAACATTCAGTTAAGTGAGCAGGTTAGGGCGCTGAGTCGGGCTGGGAAATCTGTATGCGCGATATCTAAGATGTTATTTGATTTCGGAATAAAGATTAGCACAATAAGAAGACACTTTATGCACAAGCCCGTGTTACGCAGACAGAAGCAGACGTGGCTGATGACCGGGTAAGTTATTGTCTAGGTAAGCATAAAAATGTATCCAAAAGTTACAGTATAGCCATATGCTTAACGGTATGGGATGTCTCTGCTCCACAGTGAGGTGATTGAAGCTATTGACGCACTTATGCACGAAGATGAAGAGCGGTCAGTGAACGATATCAAGCCAGAGCTGGCTTCTAGGCACAACATCACAGTGGCTCGTAAAACAGTCAGAAAAACATTGCGATTGCTTGGGTGGGGATGGTAAGTGATCTTCCCTGGAATAGCGGGTACCGTTTTTATAGATATGGTTTCATTGTTGTTAGGCCTATACGCCTGTTGATTAAGAAAATAATGGAACAATTCACGATGTTCCCATTGTAGCCCTGCCCCAATTAATTGGATGAAAATAGAGGCATTACGCATGCAGCAGGCTCGAGTGTGGATAGACACACACGAGACCTTCCATGACGTGATCTTCAGCGGCGAGTCGACGGTGGTCTTTGAGCGGTCTGTGTGCTGCTACCGAAAAGAAGGACGGCCCAAGAACAAGCGAGACCCCAAACATACGATCCAGCTAGGCGTCTGGGGAGCCATTTCACGCCAGGGTGCAGGCCCACTGCTTATTTTTGATGGTAGGTATACAATTCCTTACACTGCAGCCTATAAATCTTCCATAAAGTAGGCTGTAATACAACTAAATGTTTATATTGTGTCCCTCTTTAGGTGATATGGATCGACACTTCTTTGAAGAAAATGTCATCAAGGACTTAGTCGGGCCCTATGTCAGAGAATATTTTGTGGGACCACATCGTTTCTTTCAAGGTTGGCAGTGTAATTAACACAACGTCAGTGTAGTAATCTAAATATATTATGTTTGTGTACAATTTATATATGTTTGTAAACCTCTTTTTGCAGCTAATGGTTCCAAACATGCAGGCTCCAGAGTCTCCATTGCAAATGAGGGAATCAACTGGGTTAAGACACCTGCAGAGTAAGTAGCCCACAGCAGCACATGTCAAATGTCATTATTCTTTATGGCCTTATCTAACCTTTTTTTTTTATTTTTTTATTCCAGGTCCCCAGACCTGAATCCCATATATCTTGTCTGGGCACTTCTCAGCCATTTCCTCCAAAATGAGGTGTTGCCTGAGCCTAGAAACAGAAAGCAACTCGTTGCAGCCATCAACAAATTTTGGGCAGAAAAACTCTCAATTGGTGTCTGTCGTGGATACATTGACTCTCTGGAAACAGTTTTGCCTGTGGTCATTTCGCTTGATGGTAGTTCAACTGGAATGTATCCAGATGCATAATAAACAAACAACTGAATCCGCTGCTTGTTGATTTGACAGCTTCTAAATGTAATTGTACATTCAATATTTTGTAATGGGCTACTGATAAATGTTAAAATAAACATATAAGGCTCGTGGTTTTATGTAACATATTCAATAAGCTAATGGTCCATTTGCAGGCCTAACTGGGCCTAAACAATGCTTGAATCGTTTATTTCTTAATAAAGAACACAAATAATAATGACTTTTCAATATTCCCTAATGAGCCATTCCCAGGCTATAACAGAAGCACATCACATTTTGTCTTAATGGTCGATTAAAAAAAAACATGTTTGTCTGTACTAATGCCCCTTTAGGATACACTCAAATCATGTATTTTGGGTAAAAGGTAATGGTGTACATTAGGCTATACATTCAGTGTTCCCTAATCGGACATCACAATAACAATAGAAGACCCTATTTCTTAATGGCCCATACAAATCACAGCCTATGGGCCTAAACCTATGCTGTGCTAAAATCTATTATATTATGAAAGCAAATAATGGTGAACATTTCTACATTGATTGCTCTCCGATGAACCATCACAATTGCAAAAAACCCAACTATTTCTTAATGGCCTATCACAATCAGCCTAGCCTACACTGTTAAAATCTATTATTTTGTAAATAAGGCAAATAATCCGATGACCCATTATTTTCCCATTGAAACCAAAGTAAACATTGGACCATCCATGTTTCACAAGTTCTATATCTTCATTACATTCATTATTCATACATACATTAAAACAAATGGCAGTTGTCAAACAGACCAATCAGGATAACATTTAATTTGTTGGAGACCGGTCTCATGTCTATAGACATATATAAATGGTCTTTAATGTATCTCGTTCTCTCTCGTTCTCTCGTTCTCTCTCTCTCTCTCTCTCTCTCTCTCTCCCTCTCTCTCTCTCACAAACGCAAATTATATATATATATATATACCTAGCGCCCACTATTAGCAACACATTTGTTTTTGTTTTTTGCGCTATAGTCATGGTCATGTGGGCTACTAACAAGTTAGTTTCGTAGAGCCAGCCTTGACTTACACAAAGTCTGGGACACACCGCTGGCTACCTGCGTCAAGATCAGCCTCAATGACCCAACTCAATGACAAAGTCAGACGTTAAACTTATACAGAAGAGTTTGTTGAGAAACTTACCTAAACGGCTCTGGCTGTTTTCAGGTAATGTACTTGTTAGATAAGGCTACTGCTCGTGCTGTACACATTACAATATGTAGCCGAACAACTGAAATTAGTAAATAAAGCAGGCTACTGCGTGCTACTTGTGTGACGTAGTGGTAATGGACAGAAGAGGCTGAGGCTACTTACAAACAAGTATGCTGGCTGCTGTGTGTTTATTTG
The DNA here is from genome assembly GCA_025399855.1 of Forbesichthys papilliferus. Lineage (NCBI taxonomy): Eukaryota > Metazoa > Chordata > Actinopteri > Percopsiformes > Amblyopsidae > Forbesichthys > Forbesichthys papilliferus. The sequence goes on from JAODOY010037247.1 coordinate 13,073, forward strand.
AAGCGCACATGTGAGCCATCTGTGTCTTTTGACACTCAAAACAAATTATACACTGGTCTATGCTCTCTCTCTCTCGCTCTCTCTCTCTCTCTCTCTCTCTCTCTCTCTCTCTATCTCTCTCTCCCCTTCCCCTCCCATTCCCCATACTTACATTGATGCGTTCGTGAGCATGCCAAACAGAGCAAGTTGATGCTCAGGTGCCCACATCGTAACTTATACTATCCCCAACATCAACAGTCACAAAAATATACAGTTTTGGCGCAGCTAACAGTAAATTGCTTTTATGGCATTTCAAATAACAATGTTTAGGTAAATTATCTAAAAGTAATAGAATGTAATACCATATGTTACAAAATGTAGGTAATCCAAAAATTACGTTACAGATTAAGATTTTTGTCTGGTAACTGTAACAGCTAAAAAGTAACCAACTCTGCCTGTGACACTTACAATTGCCAGAAGGTATATGCACGGTTAGCGACCTTTAATTTTCTGTAGTCTGTAGAGGGCTAATGATAAAAGCATAAGAGCATTTCATAACAATGAGCACATATGATCAATAATTTAAAGCAATAAGACGGTAATAAGATGCTATCTTGTCTTGTAGCTCACTAACACAGGCGGTCATGTTTTTACGGAGAAGAGCTTCAAGAGGAGCCGGGCATGTGACGTATGTAGACTGAACATCGAGAGCCATGGGACTTTCTGCAAGGGTGAGTCCACATCTCAGTATACGCACACCGTCTGCTGGTCTGACAGCCAGCGAGTGCCATATGTTTCTATCCTAACCCCTTTCCCCCCATTTCCTCCTGTACTTTTTTCACAGTGTGCAAGGTCACAGTTCACCAGAAATGTGAGACCAAGGTAAGCCTTTCACCATTCTTCTCTAGATGTTTCCAGCTTTACTATGTGAATGTGGTGGCAGGCTACTGCATGTGGGCTCTGGGATAATGATCCTGATATGATGTGAGTTAGAAAGTAGAGACATGTGCGGGAAAGTGCATGCACTGATCTAGAGGTCACTTAGCTGATAGAAACACTAGAGGTACCCTCTCAGCATGTGGCCGCAGTAAATAGAGGAGGTGAGGAGGACACTGTGGACGCCAGCCAGGAGACACACAGACCATTACTGATGGCCAGCTGGAGGAGCGTGTGTGTGTGTGTGTGTGTGTGTACAATACATGCACGAGCCTTTGTGCGTGAGTTTAATACGCGTGTGTGGGTGTGTATATATTACAGTAAAGGTTTGCACAAGCCTTTGTGCAAATGTGTGTGTGTGTGTTTACACATGCAAGTTGTGTGTGTGTGTGTGTGTGTGTTCGTACATAACAGTAAAAGTATATGCCAGCCTTTAAGCAAGTTTGTGTGTGTGTGTATTATACGCGTGTGTGTGCGTTAGTATGTGTGTGTGTGTACAATACATGCACGAGCCTTTGTGCGTGAGTTTAATACACGTGTGTGGGTGTGTATATATTACAGTAAAGGTTTGCACAAGCCTTTGTGCAAATGTGTGTGTGTGTTTACACATGCAAGTTGTGTGTGTGTGTCTGTGTGCGCGTGTGTACACTTCCATTTGAGACTGTTCATAAATAGGCAGTGGAGTCGTAAATGGCTTTACGATGCTCCAAATCACTCTCCGTCTTGCTCTCTGTCAACACACTGGGGCCTGGATTCACTGGATCCTGATCTTCCCAGTTGTCGTCGGCTTGTCCACCTTTTAAATCTCTCTCTCTCTCTCTCTCTCTCTCTCTCTCTCTCTCTCTCTGTTGTTTTATTGTTGCCGTGCCTCCACCTTTTAAATCTCTGTGAGCTCTCTCTCTCTCTCTCTCTCTCACTCGCTCGCTTGGACGGTCTGTTTTGCTGCAAGGCACTGACAAAGCATTTGACTTTGTTTGGTTGTGTGTGCATGCGTGTGCTTCTGTATGGAGAGAGATGGGTGTTAAGTGTGTGTGTGTGTGTTATTGTGAGAGAGGGAGGGAGGCAAGAGGAGGTGAAGTGACAGTCTGGCAGACTGCGAGCAGAGAGAGAGAGAGAGAGAGCTACAGGAGGCAGTAGAGAGACGTAGCAAGGCAGTGTAAGCAGCGGAGAGCAGGATACCGGAGCGGCTCTTTGGACGGTAAAAACGCACACTCTTTATTTACTAGAATATGGGCGGGTGCACACTGACCTGACGCTGGCATGCGTGGTTTCTTTATACAGAGGTACAGAACGCCAGACTGTTTAAAGCTTTTCTTTTAATGTTTCTGTGATTAAGAAAGCTGTGGTGATATGCTGTTAAGTCATTTAATGTAAACAAACTAGTTTGTGGACATTTGTTAGACATTAGGACGGAGTAGTCTGGAAGGCAAGGGGTTGGGTAGCGACCTTGTTGTACATTTGGTTGTCATGAGTGAGTGAATTCTTAACGCTTTACCTTTTAATGAGCCCGCAAAGGAGACACGCTGAAGGCATGGGGACAATGTTTCATATTTTGAAAGTATTTTAATTTAAATTACTCCTGCCGCTCAACGGCGCACGGGAAATGTAGAAATTTCCACCCAACTGTTGTTGTGAATGTTTATTTTTGTTTGTCATGAAATTGCTGTATTTGAAGTTTCAGATATACTGCTTGTGCACGCAAATACTTTTTAGTGTTCATTAATAATTGGACGGCCAACTTAATTGGTGTTGTGTTTGTGCGTGTGTGTCTGAGCATCTGAGTAAACATGTCTACGTTCGTACGTATGTATGCGTAATGTGATTGAGTGATTTGTTTCCACACAGAAGTCTTCATGTTTGTTGCTGGCAGGAGACTATTATGTCTGACAATCTGTAGCCTGTACTGTACATGACTGTGTGTGAGTATGTCCATCCATGTGTGTGTGTGTGTGTGTGCGTGCCTTTGTTTATAAACCGCCATGTTCCGAACCCAGTCAGCTGTCCTGACATCACCTGATGGCCACTAATGCAGTGTAGTGAAATACAGATGGTTTAGGCGCCTGCTTAGTTTCAGCAGCTGCTCAAAGCAATAATGTGCTATGCTGATTTATGAACTGTTACAGGGATTATGATGCTTCACAGACAGTATGTTGGTAAAGTGTGGCATGCAATAGAGTCTAACTTATTGTGCTCCGGTACATGGAAATTTGCTTTCATCCTACTATTTACAGTATGTTATTTTCACTGTCCTCTAGTTTGTGTCCTCTAAGACAAAATGGTAGTGTCTATTATTGGCCACAGGGGGCAGAGTGGAGTTAGACAGGTCTCTAAAACACGGTGTGTGTTTGTGTGTGTGCATGTTTTGTCCAGTCATGTGCCTTGAAGTGACATCCAAATGCATTAAAGTGATGGCTCTCAAATGAAGTTCATCTTCCCCGGTATTATGGATCTCTTAGTCTCATAGAGCCAGCCTTTACTTGCGTAAAGTCTGGGACACAGCGCTGGCTAACTGATTCGCTTGCTTAGCAGGAGAGGTATTTTGATTGACATGCACATCAACCAACTGCGTAACTCAATGACAAAGTCCGACATTAAACTTATACAGAGGAATTTGTTGAGAAACATACCAACACTATTCTGGCTGTTTTCAGGTATTGTTCTGTTAGATACGTAGGCTACTGTTAGTTATTTTAATATGTAACAACTGAAGCAGGCTACTGCACTACCGTCGCACCAGAATTACACATACAGACTTGTGAGTGACGATGCTAACAGCCTATGAAATTGTACTTCCCAATTTCGGAAAGCACCGTCGATCTTACAGGCGTCTATGCATCAGACGTTCAGCACAGAGTTGCTTATGTGACATAGTGCTGCAAATGGACGGAAGAGGCTGAGACTATGCATCTCTATACCACGTATGGAAATGCTATGCCTGAAACGTGAATGTTTGAAACCGCTTACACATTGCCACTCCATGCAGCTATAGCAACTGTAAGTGTGTGTGTGTCACTGTGTCCTGTGCTCAACCGTAGCTGCCGTGGCATGGTGGGGTGGGGTGGGGGGGATGTCTGGACGACGACCAGACATCCTGTCCTTGGCTCTGAGCGCTATTGGAGATCAATGGGGAGACGCTAGCGAAAGAAGTCGATGCAGGCAGCCAGTGAGCACCACTGGGGGTTAATTGGAGTGGATTCTGTGGCGACTCGAGATAATCCTGCAGGCAAACGTTGCAGAGGCACAGCTGCCGTGGACAAATACGGTGTACTTGTCTGACACGGAGGTTGGACGTGTGATGATTGACACGTCGTTGCATACTACTGAGTGCACAGTATATTAGTTACTAGTAACTAGCTACTGTAGTTACTGTAATAACAATTATTTTTCCAGGAACTAGTAATAATATTACAATACTGCTTTGCAAGAACGAAATGCCTGTTCCTAGCAAACTTAGGGTATAGGCTAATTGAACCAACCTGTCCAATCATCTGGTTTGAGAGGCTGATTGTTGACTCCTAAGGTTCATTATTGTTCCAATAAAGAGGATTAAATTCTAAAATGAGCTGTCTACACAGGTTGACATTTTTCGGAAGGGGCGAGGCAGGGAAAGTAAACTAAATACTTTTAATACCCAGTAATAAATATAGTGATATTATTACTTCATGAAGGAGTAATAAGTAAATAGTAATTTATTGTAATTCATGAGTAACTTGCCCAACACTACGTGATGTAGGTTGGAGGTGCTGATTGACATATTGTTGCATATCTCGTGCTGTAATTCTATTTCCCAGACATCATATACAAACATTTGCAATAAATTGTGAATTTATTTAGGTGATCTGTCCTGTCCAGTCGGCCAGGGATGGGATGTATCACAGGAAGACACTCGGACATACAGTGTTTACAGTATATTGACATTTCAATTCGTAATTTCCTGCTGCTCTATAAAATGGGGTGCTGTTACTATTACAGGACTTGTCTAATGTCCCAGGGATTAGAGGGCTGGTATTTTTTGGCATGGCCACGACAGTGCCTCTGGAACTAACCAGGACATTAGTCAGCAGTAAATGTATTATTGTATCTTATTAGCGAGCAAATACTTGTGCAGTGAGACACTTTTTGGAAAGAAAACCAGTATATATAGAATACTACTCTATGCAAGACATTGTTGGTTTTATAGGCAAAATTGTTCAGATTTTGCAGGGGTGACAGGGAGGGGGGGGGGGGGTGTCAGATGGCCAGAATGACCTGTTAAGTGTTGAGGGCAGTGTAGAGTCTAAAAGGAGCTCCGTCAAAATAGCTGTGTGAAATCCCTCTGCACTCTCTGTCCAATGGTCAGGCGGCATGTTCAGCTGTCGACGGCTCTCTCCCTATCAACGCCATCGCTCCTGTCCCGCTCCGAGGTCGATCCTCTCATCTCTCCGGCACCTTTGTATCTCTCAGGATCCGCACCTACTTTGTCTTATCCCCCCGTTATTCTAAATTGTATATTACACATTGTATGTTATATGTTGTACGGACGTATGTTCCAAATGTATAACATAGTTGGCCCTATTGACATGCTGCTGTTGCTATCCTAAGAGAATGTCCGTCACGTCCAAAGAAGGTACCAGCTCCACATAAACAAAATGCATTTTTAAACTGGGGCGTCTTTGATCTTCCCCTGCCTTTTTCAGTAATGTACCCCAAAAGCATATAAAAATGACCCGAAGTGCCCCCAAACCACGTAAACAATTATGGTGATCTCAGATAAGGTTTAACTGAGCTATAGAATGTATATGTTTGATATACTCATTCATTCAATCATATTCATCTTCCTATTAGACAGACAGGAAGCAAGTGTGTTTGAAATATTGGGGAATGAATCGTGGGCCGGATCTTCCAAGGTACTTAGGCCCATATATGGGCAAGGAGTAATCACATGCACCACAGCTCCCCCCTCTATTATATTATTTAATCACATCAACAACAATAATATATATTTATTTTTAAGTTTATTGAAGACCGGGTTTGCAGAACAGAACTCCGAACATTGACAAGTGAATACAGACAACTGATCCATCCCGGGGCAGACAGAGAACAGAACAGGGTACAGGAGTAATTACAGATTGGGGACAGGTGATCCACAGGCCGGGAGGGGAAGTGCAGGCAGAGAGAAACCGGGACAATCCTGGCTGCGTACGACAACTGGTGATGTGATGATCTCTTCTGGTGATGTGATGATCTCTTCTGGTGATGTGATGATCTCTTCTACTGTTGACCAATGTACTGTTTGTACAAAGGCATCTGCTAAATGCTGGAAACGTCTAAATGTACATTTCCCCCTAAGTGTATGTGTGATGCCAGTCCTCCTGTCAGCTCACTGTGTGCCGCTGGTTGTTGTTGTAAATGGATTGCATTTATATAGCGCTTTACAGTATTTTGCCTCACATTCACCCATTCACATACACATTCATACACCAATGGTGATTGCTGCCATGCAAGGTGCAACCAACCACTGGGAGCAGTTAGGGGGTTAGACATCTTGCTCAAGGATGCTTACAGGTAGGTCAACATCGGGGTTCGAACCCACAACCTTCCAGCTGGGAGTCCAACAACCAGAGCACTAGACATCCTGCCCCCACAGTTGTTATATACTCGTTTCTCCTGGCAGGATTGTTTGCGATAACTCTGTTTTGCGAGATATAGAGAGAGGGAGAGACATTCTGAGAAAGAGGGAGGGAGGGAGAGATCAAGGTAAAAGAAGAGGAAGAAGCGAGCAACAGCAGGGGGTGGGAAATGGCGAACCCAGGGATCAAAGGCGAGAGGAAAGGAGACTGCACGTTAACGCTCGTGTTCTGTTCAGATTGACTTTGTTTGGGGTCTTGGAGTTAATGCAATACTTTATTTGTTAAAGAAACTAAGCACATTGCTTTCAAAACTGTCAACTTCTTCTTTGCTATAGTATTTTCAGTTTCTATATACCACATATTATATATGTATATAAATATATTTCAACCCTCCTCTTAACAACAAACTCGCCTTGCAATTTTTGAAAATGTGAAAATAAAAAAAAGTATGTTTATTGGGGACTGGCTCCTGGGTGTCAGAGACTCCAAACAGAACATGAGGGTTACACTTTACATACAACAACTCCATAATCTGGTTTCTGAAATGGTGGCCCTCCTCTTAATTCAATAAATCATCGAGAGGCGAGTGAAGAAGGAGAAGCTTTCACTTGCCCTGGAGCACTGGAATAAACATGGAACGTTTGATGCTTTAAATGTCAGTGTATTTGCAGCTTTTCCTGGCTCAAACGGGAAGTGTTACTCACTTCTCCCGTACCTCTGTTTGGAGAGTGATGTCAGCTCTGAGTCAGATGTCACAACGACACTCGAGGCGAGCTGTACGTCTGTCTCAATCACCATCCATCTGCCTGTCCGACACTCTGACGCCGCCGCTCCGTTGCTCTCCTGCTGGCAACAACTGAGGTGGAGGGGCAAGCTAACAAGGTTCACTGCTGTTCTTGGTCAGAATACTCCCCCCGAAGGTGTAGTGTTGGTGTGTGTGTGTGTGTGTGTGTGTGTGGGGGGGGGGGGTGTCCTGCCACAGTCACATCTCTGTAAGTGGTAGCTAATGAACAGAGGTGAGGTGTCTCACTGCTGCCTCAGTAAATGCTTGTTGATGGACACGGCAAACTGAACCAGATGGGCCCGTTCCCAGTGGCTCCAGCATGCACTAATGAAGACCCTGCGGCTGGACCTTGCATGCACGTTTATGCACTGTGTGCGGGTGTACGACCAACACCGAAAACATATCTGATTGCTTCCTGTACCATGCAAGTCAATGATCTCTGCTTGTCGTGTGTGTGTGTGTGTGTTTGTGTGTATCACGCCACAGAAGGGCCTCCTAGTCTTCCTTCCTGCAGGCCGACCACTTTATCCACTTAACCGCCATTATTAAACCTATTAACAGAAGCTTCCTCCCCTCGTTCCTTCATTTCCTGCCTCCTGTCCCATGTCCCCTTTCCATCAGCAGAACTCGGTATACAGGCTCTGGACCCCTTCTGTGGTGGAATGTGGAAAGAATTAGAATTGGAAAGGCATGTAGAGATGTGTGCTTGTTTACGACGCAGGATCTCGGGACCGCTTTACCGCACTGGGTTCAGCTACTGTTTTGATACCATATATTTTACTTTGTGGTTCTGACATAATTCATGTCACATTCATTCATTCCGAGCCAGTATATTGTGATAGAGTCACATCGATGTATAAGAAAACATCTCCATCATCAATTATTGATTTCAGTCAAAATAAAATACGGAAATTTAAAAAATCTAACATTATATTTACGTATTAGTTTTCTTGAACAACCACACAGGAGTATAGCTCTATGTACTTTTCCTATACTATAGGCTATAATACTGCTTTAAAAAACATACAGTTGATTTTCATGGCTAGGTTGCACTGTAAAAAAAACAAATTGTCTGGCAGTAGCGGCGCCAGACAATTACCATTAAAAAAGAAAATACTGTCAAATTAAAGAACGGAAAATTACTGTATTAAAAAGATAGAAAACGAACGGTAATTATCTGTACCAATAACATATTTTTTTCGTATTTTTACAAGAAAAATCCTTATAATTCCTTGTAAGAATACAGTCATAACCCTTAAAAAAACTGAATAATTACAGATCATTACTGTATTAAAAGTGATCTAATTGACACCACCAAAAAAGACAAAAATGTTAAATGGTGTGAGGAGACTTACTGCCATGGACCTAGGGCTGCAGTAATGAAATTGAATGTGTGACTTAGTGACTTGGTGAGCTGGTTTAATGGTTTTGCACAAAGTGCAGAAGCCGCACCCTGTTGTGACCCGTGATTGACCGCTCAGTCAACGGTTTAAAAGGTAGTTCTGTTAAATTGTCATTTAAAAGCAGTTGAAAAACTGACATTTAATGTATTCAATTTATACAGAATTATGTTAAATCACGACACATTTAAATAAACAGTATATTCTTGCGAATTTAATATTATTTCCTATCATTTTGAAATACAGAAAAAGAATAGAATTTATTGGGGGGGGACATTTTTTATATAAATATAAGTGTGAAAGCCAATGCTGTCACAGCTTTCCAGCAAAGACTGCAAACTTGCTAGTCACTTAGTCAGTTTGTACTTGGTGAACGATAGCATCTCATACTGCCTTCATGCTGAACACCTAGACTACGAGAAGGTGTGGAGAAATCTACAACTCTCTCTATTCTATATTTATACAGTATGGCTGGACAGTCTCTTTAGTCTGTCCGTGGCTGTTTAAATGACCTGATCTCTGAATGTGTTTAAGGACTGTGTGCGCGTGCGTACGTGTCTGGTTTGGCAAGTTAGAGGTGGCAGGCAGGCAATGTGAAGTGAGCACCAGGACTGAACACCACATGTGGGGCCCCACTTCAATAACAGATGTGCCTCATTTCTTCTTTATGGGGGAGGATATTGTAGGCTGCCTCTTGTGTGTACCACTCATTATAGTGAGTGGCAAAACTGCACACAAGATTACATGTTGAAATGATGAAGTTACTGAGGTTGGGAAGGGCGCATTGAAGGCCTGTTCATCAGCACAGCCTAGCCAAGTTACGCTATATTTTTGACTCACTGCAGACGCTATACTGTAGCAGAGCAGAAGCTAGGACATCCAGCACCAAGACTGTACAGCAGCTGCCATTAAGGCTAGTTCATAACAGATGTGGAGGAATCAAAATGAAATGTTTCCTTGGTTGACCCGACCCAAGGATAATTCATGGGCTGGTTCATCTGCACATCAGAGGCTATGAATTCTGATCAGATGTCTGTTTCTGGTATTTGGGAGGAACTGTTTATGTGCTTGTTATTGTTTGTGTGTGCGTGCATGCTTGTATGTGGTTAGTTGTGTCTGTTCTCCTGTGTGTGTGTGTGTGCGTGCATGTGTGTGCGGTATCGTGTCCCAGAGGTCCATGTGGAAGAGTTAAATCTCTGCTGACGGCTTCCTCTCGAACCAGCTGCTGCAGACGACAGAAAGAGAGCACAGAGGAATCTTCCTAACCTCTACATCGCACTCGTTCTTCCACTCATCCATCCTTCCATCCATCCATCATACTTCCATCCATACTTCCATCCATCCCTTTAGCTGGAGCGAGCCCAAGAGCATTCAACACATGAATGGGCAGGCCATCTGTTTGCGTGTGTGTACACGTGTGTGTACAGTATGTGGAAATGATGTGTGTGTGCGTGTGGCTGTTTTCATACTTGTGTGTGGCTGTGCAAAGTGTTAGTCCTTACTGTCTAAGTAGCACTTTTGAAAAATAATTGACCCCTGAACCCAGAAGGGAAGTGTTTCGTAACACAAACCGCCAGAGAAAAGTCTGATTACATGCTTCATTGCAGAACTATACTATAGATACTGTAAAAGCAGTAATGATAAATCAACTCTCTCTCTCTCACACACACCCACACACAACTAATAAGTCATACATGCTTTCTTTCAGGTGTCGACAGTCTGTGTCTCTGTCTCAGACGCAGTGAGTATTTCATACTAGATATTTAAAATACCAAATATGAATTCACCTCCACGGGGAATACCCATATTAAATAAATTTTATTTATTACATCTATTGTCTTACAATTCCTCCCCTCTTTCCTTCTCTTATGGACTCTCTCTCTCTCTCTCTCTCTCTCTCTCAGCACGACTCCATTAAATCCATATCACAAAAGAAACGGGGCTCCTTACCAAGGTATGGCCTTACCACAGTAGTGTGAGGGGTAAAACCAAAGATATATGAATACTAAAAAAGAAGCATTGTACTTCATTTCAATGGAAGCAAAAAGGGAACGCTTTCCGTAAGACGTCTTTAGAAGCCCTCTTTGCACCAACAACATTTTGCTGTGGAGGCTGACGTAAGCAACAACAAACATGCACGGCCTGCAACAATGTCGATTTACCTAAAAAATGTTTTCTGCAGAAATACCGTTGTGGCTTCAGATTGATCGTAGGTTCTTGGGAATTAATGTTATGTATGTTATATACTCAAAATGCCCGTTAACGCCCGCAGAGGGGAAAATAATGGGCAACAGTGTGGTGAAATCTGTGAACCATCCCATTGGCTTGAAGGCTGGGAAACATTAACCCCCCCCTTCTTCTCTTGTCAGGAGCAGGAGCGTGGAGAGGGTGATGGAGCACGTCATGGAGCACCACTACGACTTTGACCTCACCTACATCACGGAGCGGATCATCTCCGTCTTCTTTCTGCCCAACCTGGAGGAACAGCGTTACCGTAGAAATATACAGGAAGTGGCATCCATGCTTCGGTCAAAGCACCAAGACAAGTTCCTGGTTAGTAATGCAGTAGTGAAATATATCTGTACGCTACATTTAACAAGCAGATGTTTGTTAAATTCAGTTAAAATAAAAGGCATTTAAAGTGTGAGTCAATTATGTGACAGTGTCAACACAATTTTAAAAGGTTTTACTTTAACAATAAATGCATGTTCCCATACCTCCTCCAGCTCCTGAATTTATCAGAGAAGAGACATGACATCACGCGACTGAATCCGAAGGTACAAACATTTTCAGAAGAACACACAAATTAAAAATACACAAACTCTCAGCCCACCATTTGGCCCACCGTTATGCTTAACATTATGCCTAACATTTCCATAACCACACAGGCGTAGACTTCCTTTTTTTTTTCTTCAAAGGTGTCAGACACACTCTAGCAGGTGCACCATAACTGATATACAGTAGAGCAAGAATCAAACTGCACATGCCCCAAGACAGTCTTGAGAAGAAGTCTGATTATAGCTACACAAACTCCACTTCGTGAGCATAGGTTAGAAACCAACACTTGACTTCAAAGTCATGGCACTGAGCCGCCACCGCTGGTCACCGATTGGTCTGCCGTCCTGAGTGGCTGTGTGAACGTTAAAGCATACAGGGTTTCCAGACTGTAATATATTTTCTGTGAGAGATGCAGCAGTAGTTGTGTAGTGCCAGACTAATAAACCTCTCCCGCCTCAACACTTAAAGTGCACCCAGG